>BMAV01027495.1:0-75155 GCA_019973955.1 Trichonephila inaurata madagascariensis | reverse complement strand
AAAATTGATTGTGAAAGCCATTATTAAATGTAGCTGCCCTTCACAGTTTTGGGAGCTTGTACATGTTATGACCTCGAATTATGTAGATTATATATGCCTTGCCAAGGAATATAATTCCACAAGACCGTTTTATGAAGACAAATTGCAACCATACTCTGCTTAACAAGTAGTTCTAGCTACCCTCGAATGGATAACTATCAAATGAACAATGCACAAATTTGATAGGAAACTGCTGACCATGACAAAAGTGGGCACTATACAGAGTATCCGGGCTTAAAGTATCCAAAAGTTATTACGGTACTAGCCATTAGAATGCAATAAACTGTTAATCGATGGATTGGAAACACTACCGAAATTATTTGGGTCTAGCCTGATCGGCCACATGGGCAATCGCAGATGATAAACTTGTTACTCTGATTTCAATAGTAAAAATGTGAACTCCGCAGCAAAATGTACTGTTCGTACTTTGGTAAAGAACCTAAATAGTCACGCGTGTATAGCTACGTTTTCGAACAGAATAGAATGTCATTCCTGGCTTGCCTAAAAGATTTTTCAGGACCCCTAGAAAAAGAATCACGCCCTCGGTCAACAGTGTCTTCTATCAATAAAACTTAAATATACTTGCCAGTTAGAGATACCAAAGTTTCCGTCTCCTTAAAATTTATTTCCCTTTGGTGGATAGATTTTGATGTCGCGGGATCGACATTCCATTCTGTTCGAACACGTCTCTGTACACGCGTGACTGATTTAAATTCCGTTAACCAAAGTACGTACTGCACCTTTTGCTGTGGCGACCGCATCTTTACTAACGAAGTCAGTGTAACAAGTTTATCGCTTGCGATTGTAGAATTTTGCCGAACTTGCGGCTGATCTGACTAGACCAAAAAATCTCGTATTGGTTTCTAATCCAGGGATGCACAGTTTATTACATTCTAATGGGTAGCTCCGTATTAATAAGCCATAACTTTTGGATACTTAAAGCCCGGGGACCCTGTATACAGTACTTTGAAAAAACAATTCATTTCCGAGAAACATGAGGACAGCCATTGTGTTGCTGAAATACAGCTTCGGAAAGAGTAGTAGGTGAGTTTTAAAAACTTTCTGCATTACTACTCGCTTTTCCAATTTCTTCAATATGGGATATGGAGAGATTGCCCATGATATTCAGTTGTACCATGGGTCATAACATGAGGTATTTCATCAGTATGATGCTGATTAATACAATCCGCGCGGAGAAAGGTATTCACTCATGTTATATGAATTTAATACTTTATCTACTGCATTATGATGTATCGCAATTTTTTTCGTGCAATATTTATTTTGAGTCACTACATTGAAAATTAAGAGATATACATAAATAAAATACTCAACTTTGGGAAATTTAACAGTTAATAGATAGTTATTTAAATTGGTACTAGAAAAAAACCGTCAGTACACAGGGACTAAAATATTTTCGCAATACAAAAAGACCGGATGACTTTTTCAACGCAATTTTACCTGTTAAGAGTACTAAATAGCCAGATAATACATTAACAGCAAAAAATGGGCACAGAGTGAGTGGTACTTATAAATACAGTCGGAAGTATCTTTATATACTAATAAAGGTATATTTGTGTAACGGGTCTATTGGTGAACCTTCTACTAATCTTCTTGGTGAAAAATCATTTCTTTAAATATTGTTATATTGAAAACTTTCTCCCTAAGAAGAAGGTACAGTTCATGTAAAACTAGGCTTATATATTTAAGCATTGACTTTTAGGTTCGAGAAGAGAGAGAGGTTAGGAGCTAAAAGACAGAAGTTAGTAATTAACGTAAAGTAGTAGAAAGCGTGTCAAGAGTGACTCGTTGATTAATTGCTTGATATTTATAATTAATAATTGACGATTTGTTCAATTAGACATTTTAAAAGGAATTGACATAGAGTTTGAATATATTAGAACGGAATTTCAATTATTTGGAACGTGAATTGCTATGACGTTCCAAGAGCTAGTGATTCAATTCATAATTAAATAAGAATTATCTCGTATACCTCTCTTTTGTTCCAATATTTAATAATACGTGCGTTTTCTAGTCTAGGTTGTTGAGAATTGCAGTAAGATTAACAAATTTTATTTGTTTTGAATGTGGCTGATCTTTATTCTAAGTCTGGAACAATGATGGATGTTAGAGGACATCCATCACATACTTTATTCATATTTTTTATAAAAAGAGATGGAAATATATCATGGTTATATATAATGCTAAAAGAAAATTTTAAGTTCAAAAATGGAATGCGAAAATAGGTACAATTTCTTTTTAAATAAAACAATATGAATTTTCTAGCTTAAAATAATGCAGACATTTGAAGCTCATACATTTTTTTCAAAATACATTTTTATTGAAATACCTGTTGAATCAGATTTTTTGCTTGCGTTTTCGAATGAGAATTAATCAAAAACCGAATTCAAAACTTTAGTAAATTGCCTTTAATAAATACGTTTTAATGAAACTTTCAAATTATGTGGAAGCAATCAGTTCTGTAAAGGATTTCGTTAATAATATTTTCAAAATTCCTCAATGACTTAAGTTTTTCTGTTACGATTGAAGAAGTGTGATGAAGCTTTGAAGCAGAATGGAATGATCCGTCTTTATCTGTCATCTAAGCTCCCTTCAACTCAATACCTAACCAACAGAGAGCTGTGAACACTAGTTTAAAACTTTGAATGCATCTAAAATACATACAAATAGGAGTAACAAATTCTTGGATTGAGTCTATAACTTGAAAATATTATCAATTAAATTGCTGAAACACATCCTTCTTCGAAATAAGACCCTTGTGTAGCAACATACTTTTGCCATGGCTTGTAAAGGTCATCGAAACATTTCTAAAATCCATTTTTAGGCAAAAAAGTGATCTAAATTAAAATTTATTTTAGTTTTAGAGATCCCGGCAAATATGTTCCATCGATTTTCTTGGTTTGATTTTAATTTAAATTTAGACTAGTTTTGATTTTTTTTAAGCATTTATAAATTATTCGGATGAATATTTAATGAAAACATAAAAGAGAATGAATCCTTAGAGCTACATGAGGGAAAATTGAATAATCACTGATGAATGCCTTATGTTCCAGACATACAGAAACGTGTATAATGAACCGATTTCTGTTTCTAAATTAATATATTAAATGTATTTAAAATGATATTCAAAATGAAACTTTCAAACAATTGTATGTTTTTTTTGAAATTCCAAAAATACAACTTTTAGCATTTGCACACAAGTTTTTAAAATCTTTTGAAAAATTAATTTGATATCTTCTGTAAAGATTATTTTATAGAAGAAGTCTTAGAAATACACGGTTATTCATATCCAAGATTTGAAGCGCTTAAGTAAACAAATTAAGACGAATAAATGGAAAAAAGTTGCAGTAAAAATTAGTTTTATCTTCATATGTTACAGGCGTTTGATAAGTACTTGTATAAATACGAAAATTCAGTGCACTCTGCTTAATATTGCAGCTGCCATACTGAGCTTAATATTGCATTATCAATGTTATTAACCGCACTTATTCTCCTTTCCTTATTATCCAAAAATTGGTATTTTACATCAAATTAGTTTTCTTATCTACTTTGCCGTGTGATAGAGCAGAACTGCATGAAATCACAACACGAGCTGTCAGTAACGTTGATAGTGCCATGTTGATTAACGTGAGGCAAGAAGTGGACTAATGCATAATAATCAAGTTGATAACAAAATCTTTAAAGACAGAGTGAGTGAGTGAATATAAACGTCACACTTTTCAGCTACTCGAGGGCTTTTAAAGGCATAATTTCGTAATATCGAACTATGGTCAAGTGACGAGGAGGACACCTGAGCTGGCACCTCCCTCTTCTAACTACCACACCACACAACGGGAGAACATTGGAGTTCTTAACATTGAATAATTAAGATTCAATACTGACTAATAGTCTTCCCTAGGTTTCTAGCCTTACTATTTTCCGAACACCAACCCTCCAGCCTCTCAAGAGACTTATTAAACACAGTCTTTAGCTTAGACTGTTCTTCTTTAGGTATACAACACCAAGAATCATGATCATCTGCAAAAAGGGTAACATTAGTAAGCCCACACACATACACCCACACACATACACGCACACACATCAGGAGTCAATATATCCGGTAAATACTCAATAAAGATATTAACACGGGAACTGTCATGCGGTAAAGAGAATTCCCAGGGTCACAAAATCTTTTTAATTCTAGGAAAACTGCTTGATTGTTATCAATGGCCTTGTCAGTTTCCTCCTATATGACAAGGGATTGCAATATCAGATCAAAAGTTAAAAAAAAATGCCGGTATTCGGTATTTCTTAGGTCTTAATACCGGGATACCGGATTTAAAGAAAACACACACGTTTCTTTTCTTTTTTTTTTGCCTGTTTTATTAGATAGTGTAAATATCACAAACAAATAATTTGTAACTTATAAATTATAACGGTATATAAAGAATCAAAAAATAGTAAAGGAACGTATGTAATTTTTTTAAGTCACAAAAAAGTGTAAATATCGCTATTCAGTCTGTGGTACTATTATAAATTTTTGAAAGGTAATCTTAAAAAAACATAATTTATCAATAGTACTGTCATTAAGCCTGGAACAAAATATTGTGCAAAAATTACCAGCTGTCGAAAACGCTCTTTCGGCATCTACGCTAGTTTGGTACTGTTAGCAATGCGTGATGTTCTCAAATAAATAATGAAAGCAAACCGAAAAATTACCAACTGTTTTTTTTTTTTGTTCTTTAAAGTTATTCTTGTTCATAATATATATTATGGGTTATTATATATATATATATATAATGAATCTGAAAAATATTTTAAACTCTAAAGTATGATATGCAAATATAAATGTTATTAACAAACTCAAACCAATTTAAAAAAAATATCGAAATATTCGCGCTATCTTCACAACTACAACTTTGTTGTCAGGGATATGAATATCAGACTACGGATCTTGTTCGTGTGCAGTATCGCTCTGAGCTGTAACAGGATATTATTGGCCCACCTCCTTTGATGATTCACAATTTTTACTTCTCTTGATTGCACGATGAAACTTTATATTCACAATCTAATTAATTTCGCCCGTTAGGGAGACATAAAAACGAAAACGTAAACTTTTTTTAATACGTTGGCAATCTCTGAACATATAGTGGAGACAATTTAAAAAAAAATCTAGTAAAGTACCAAAAAAACGGTATTTAAACGTGAATACCGGTATTACAAAATCGCTTAAATGGCTTAAAATACCGGTATTCCGTTAAACCGGTATTGCAATCCCTATATATGAAAATCTTCGTGGGATCTAAAATGTGTTCATCACACATCTCTCTCTTTTTTGGGAGTGACAAGTGTGTTTTTTTTATGCATTCTTTACTTGGGGTGACTGAGTTTTCGCGCGTCCACTTTTGTTCCAAAATATTTTCTATGAAGAGGCTACTTTTTCTCTCTGTGAATGACTTAGCGGTTTTTTAGCGGTGTTGCACGTTTCATTATGGTTTATAAATGCAAGTGAGCAGAATATATATATATATATAATGTGCATCTGCGATTTCAATTGGATGAAGTTCAATCTGATCAAGAAGGGGAAGAACCTGATGGATAAGTGAGTGATTGAGTGAATATTAACGTCCCACTGTTCAGCTGCTCGAGTGCTTTTGGAGACGGACCTCATTCAGTTAAGTGATGAAGACGACATCTGAGCTGACAACTCCCTATCCTAACTACTACACCACACGACAGAAGGACGTTTGAGCTCTCGACAGATTTAAGGTGCAACACTCCCCTACATGGCAGGTCTTCAGCTTACTAGGATCGAATTCATTACACGTCGGCCATGAGTCCGTTACCTTGACCACTAGGGTACCGCAGTCACAACCAAACCTGGAAACTTTGTTTTTTCAAACATAGAATACATGTGAATCAAACTTGAAGTGTTTCTGTAAAATGTTCTTTTTTGCTGTATTTGTTTTAGTTTTTTAAGTACAGCTCTACAAAACTTTGGAGGGAATTGTTAATAACCCTATATTTTATCACTAACTCATTTTACCACAAAAAACCTCTTTTTATATATACCTTTTTTCACAAAGTAAACAATTAAACGAATTCTTGCTTATCAGATTCGTTGTCTACAATTTAGAAACATCGAATACAAGTAGAACATTTGCTCTATTGGCTGTATTTATCCTTTTTGGGACTTTTAGAATAACCTTTAGTTTCAAAAACGTAAGCAAATTAAATAGATTTAGAAGGGTAGAGTTCATTTAACAAGTAAAATGAAAATAAAAACGGAGGAATTGCGGAAATAACGGCCTGCAGAATGTTGATAAAAAGCGGCATTTCGTTGATTCATTCCCTCCTTGTTTGCTTGCGAGTTTGAAAAACTAATTTACGTCTGATGACGTCCCTTCTCTGCGTTCGAAATTTATTTCGAAAACTCTGTTGGGTGCCGAAGCCCTACAACGGGCAGACGCTCTCCCTTGTAATCAAAATCGTCTTTGTTTGTCGAAATGAAATACTGAGCGTTTGAAATCTGTTGAAAAGGTTTCCGTCTTTCTCAACAATAACCTGTTTTCAGTTTCCTTAAAACAGAAAATAAAATACTAATTAAATATTCCTAAAGTAATAAACTTACGTCAGATAAATGATTGATATAAAAACTTTAAAAAAATATGAAAATAGATTTAAAAGTAAATTGTTTAATTAATTTAAACATATGGATCGAAAACGTGAACATATATTTCAAAATTTTGCAAATAGCTGTTTTTAAACACAAGGGGGATATACATATATTCGTAAAATATCTTTATAGAAATCCATTTTTTTACAAAGAAAAAAGTCAAAATTCAAAGAAAAGCGAAACATAACAAATTTCAGACGCCAAAGGATCCAATTTATTATTTTCCTGGTATTGAATTATACATGACAAACCTTAACGATTTTACTTCTTCTGTAAGTTACTGTATATACGAGTGAGAGTGAGTGGTAATGCATCGCGCTTTAACACCACTGGTCCGAGGTTCAAACCCCAAGGTGGGCAAGATACTCAGACTTGCATCCCTTCAGTGGGTTGATAAATGTGTACCAAGCTTGTTTAGGTATCTAACAATGGGGGCTTCGCCTCAGACGTACCACCTGACCGGAACATCTATTCAAGCACCTAAGGGCCCAAGGCCACGTATACTGAGATGGGCATAGTTGGCCTTGACCCTCATGTGCTGTTGCGTCGCTGAGTTAAGTTACTATATTAGTGATTTCGGGGGATCAAGGTTATGGTGGCAAACACGTGGCTGCAGTCACAGAGTAGCGGTATCAAGCCCTAGTGCCACTAAAGACAGGCCGTGTAAAGTGCATGATAATTTAGCCATTGCTGAAAGTCTTCCCATTAGAGTGGTGTGAATGTTTTTAGAGGGGGTCCCAGCTCAGGCGTCAATAATTGACAAAGGGTTAGAATTACGAGGATCACTTCGAGTAACCTTCGTGTTGCTTCAATCTGGTGACATCAGGAAATAATATTTACCAAATTCACAGAAATTAACAGAGAAATTATTAAAGGGAAAATCGTTTGAAAATATGCTTAAAAGAAAGTCAAATTAGAATGAAACGGTTCTCGAGATATATATGGCAGTCTGTTGCAAAATTCTAAGTAACTTGACTATATTTAAATTTTTTCTTGAGCTATTGATTCACATACTTGATGAAATCCTTGCCACATTTTATAATGTAATAAACTTATTGGGTTATGAAACTGCTATTATGATCAAAAGGCTTCCCATGATAAAATGATTTTTGTTTTTACTAATTAGAAAATACAGAGTTACATTACTTAATATTGTCAATTGGGCACTCAAAAGTACCGCAGTAAATGATAGGCACTTAATGTAATAATATTCTGTATGTAAGAAACTAATTATTATAATCAAATTTTTAATATAAAATTATTTGAAAATTTACTTAATATTAATAAAAAATAATGAAAGACTGTTAAGTAAAAGATAAGAGCACTTTTAATGCTGAATGTTTACAAAATAAAAATGAAAAAAATTTTAAATCCTAATTTGTATATTCCTTTTTTCTGCGTACAGTATGCAATAAAGCATCCGTGGGTTTTTACAATTTTCGCCTTTTTAAAAGGGTTTTCTTTTATGGATTATTGTTACTCTTTAAATCCCCAAGTCTTTCTTCCTCTTTTGATATCCAAGATAAAAGGCGTTCATTTCATAGATTTTAACAATTTCCAAATTTTCTTTTATATTTAGTGCTTGTAAGCTTGTGTTTTTTAATGCAAATAATATCACATTTTTGTTTCTCCTTCTTCATTAATGGGCTAATAAATAATTTTATGCATAGTAATAAAATGAATAATGAGTGTATGAGGGAGTATATGTGCAACGTAGTGCTTAAACGGGAAAGCTTGGATGTGTGAAATTTGGACACACAAAAACTATGGATGGCAATGGTTTACTCAAATAGTTTTCTTCCGAATTTTTTCTTACCCAACTGTAGATCACTTTTTGAAAGTGCGGGTATGTAAGGATGTAGTAGCGTTTACGCTTACTCATTCGAGAATAAGAGAGAGCGAAAGCGAAGTGCATTGTTTTGAGTTTACCATATTATTGAGCATTTTAATTAGCATATAATAATAGTACATTTTAAAAGGCATAATGAAGTCCTGTTTATATTTGCCGAAAAGGGGCATGGAAGTGAATGATTTTGAGTAATGATTGAATTATTCCCTCCTGACCTAAGGAAACATAAACGTGAGATCACTACGTACGAATGCCGGGCACGAGTGAGGCTACAGCATGAATTTAGTATAATTTTTGTCTAGCTCACAAGAAACACCGCTCGAAACTGGACAGACTTAAAAAACACTCATGGACAAACAGAAAAATTAGCCTACCAAAAATAATAGCAGGATCGTAACAAAACTTGGCATAGAGGTACATGTCAGGGGAGATATGCAAATGTTTAGAAATGCAGAATGACTGCGCATTACGGATAACCGGTAGAGGGCGTTTAACATCGTTCTTAGTGGAGTAAAGAACAGGTAATCAAAGCTTGTTTGAGTGTGCTGAATCGTTTACAAAGAAAGATCTGAGGTAGGCATGCCATTACGCCGTTTTCGAAGACAGTATGACCAGCTGTCGCAGTTTGAGAGGGGGAGAATCATCGGCATGTTAGAAGCTGGGTGGTCAGCTCGGTCAATTAGGCCGCTGTGATTGTGTTGTGTGAGGAGGTTTTGAGACTAGTGGATCCGGGAACTATCATTTACACGAAGACCAGGCTCAGGACGCTCTCGACTGACCAGTCGTACAGAAGAGCACCATATAGTAAGAAATGCATGCCTACAGCCAACTGCTTCATCGGCTGCCATCCAGACTCAGGTAGCAACCCTCCTTAGGGATCTCTGTGTCTCTCGAACCATACGAAGGTGCCTGGCTGAAGGACATTGGGGATCGCGGCACCCATTACGTGTTCTGCCCTTCACACACACCCATTAAAGTCTCCGTTTGGAGTGGTGCCAAGCACGAGCAAACTGGACTGCAGCGGAATGGAACCAGGTCAACTGCAGCGTCGAATCCACTGATGACAATCGTGTTCGTCTGTGGAGACCCCGTGGTGACCGCCTCAATCCTGCCTTTGCTTTACAGCGACACACCGCTCCTACATCTAGTGTGATGGTCTGGGGTGCCATTTTCTACAATACACGGTCTCCTCTAGTATTGAGCCATGGCACCAAGACATCCCAGCGGTATGTCCATGACATCCTGCAACCGCATGTGTTGCTACTCATGCAATGGCTCCCAGGAGCCATTTTTCAATAAGACAATTCTCGGCCTTTCATGGCACGGGTGTAAAAGGATTGTCTCCGAACTGTTACTACCGATCCTTGGCCTACCAGGTCCCCATATTTGTCTCCAATCGATCATATCTGGGATTATTTGGGATTTCGAGTTGGGCATCCCACGAGTTTGATCATTTACTTATATCAAAGTAGTCATTATGTACGTCTTCGAAATTCATGCTTAGTTTTTATACAATTAAGTTTTAATTACTTTCAGGACACAATGGTACAGTTGGAAGAATACCTGCTTTCTATGCAGGAGGATAGGTTTCGAATCACGCGATCAACTTCTGTTTTTCAATTTGTTTAATTTTTTTTAAAATTAAATAAACTTACTTATGAAAGGTTTATTAAGTATTAAATGATATTTTATTATTTATTTTGTATTTTATAAATTAAAAAAAAGTACATTTATTAATAAAATTATTTATTATTAAAATGTTTTAAATTATTTAAAATTATTATGAATTAAAATTTTAAATATTTTTAATTTATTATAAAAATTATTATTAAATTATTATTAAATTATTAATAAAATTATTAAGTTATTATTAAATTTATTATTAAATATTTATTAATTTATTATTAAGTTATTATAATTATTATTAAAATTATTATCAAGTTATTATTAAAATTATTATTAAATTATTATTAAAATTATTATTTAGTAATTATTTTAAAAGTATTATTAAATTATTATTAAAACTTTTCTTAATAGTTAAAAATATTAATTTATTATTAAAATTTTTAAATGCATTTCTTTAAAAATTACTTATTAAATATTTTATATAATTATAAAATAATTAAATTAAAATATTATATAAAAATACGTATATTATTTTATTAATTATAAATTAATTAATTTAATAATAATAATACTACATTTTATAAATTAATTTGTATTATACATAATATTTTATTTATATTGTATTGTATTTCACATTATAAAAATATTTGTAACTAATTTTTATATAAAATATCATTTAATATTTATTATATATTTTATTGGAAATATTATTTAATATTTATTATATATTTTATTGGAAATATTATTTATTAATATGAAAATATATTTACAAAATTTAATATAAAAATTTATATAATTACAGTAATTGTTTTACTTTTTTTTATAAATTACAAAAAAAATATCATTTAATGTTTAATAAATCTTTTTCATAAATAAATTTATTTAATTAAAAAAATAACTGAATTAATTGAAAAAGAAGTTGATCGAGTGATTCGAATTCTATCTTACCGCATATAAAGCATGCACCTTTCAACTGTGCCATTGCGTCTTTAGAGGTTATTAAAACTTTATTGTCTAAGAGCTAAGCATGAATTTTGAAGGTTATTTCCTCCGTATTGACTAGAAATTCTGCGGAATTACATTGAGGGTTGAACACCCTAAAGGAGTACTACTATTACACCAAGTCTTGACCCCAAATGAATTTTCTTAGTCGTGCCCTCTCCTTGTGAGTTTAAGTAAATCTGCATGATGATGCGTATTTCTATCATGCTGTTTTTAATCATTTTTTATTATATATTTATACTAGTAATTTTTTACACAATTTACCATGTTTTTATTAACTCGCTTTCTTCTTTTTTAGCGTGGAACTTTGTATTTGATTTTAAACTAACTTTCCGGTGAGCTAGATACTTGAAATTAGAACCATAGCTCAGAAGTTGAGTACAATGTAAAAGGGGAAAAAGAAGTTACCCGGGCCGCCAAAAGGCGGTCCCCGATTTCGACTGGGCTTCGTAACTTCGGAACTTACACGAATTTACACGAACAAAGTCCACCTGTCGACAGCACGGGTTAAGTTGCGTCTACATATTCAATTTTGGGGCTCTGGGTTCAAAGAGGGGCCCCCAGGTTACTATGTTTCTTTATTAACTCGCTTTCTTGTCTGTCTGTCCGGGTGGAGTTTTATAACTGATTTTAAACTAACTATCTGATGAGCTAGAGACTTAAAATTTGGACCATAGCTCAGAGGTGCATGACAATGCATGAAAATGTAAAAAAAAAAAAAAGTTCTAGTAACGAACTCGGGCTCCAGAAGAATCTTGTATGTCCGTATGGAATTTTGTAATTGATTTTAAACTAACTTCCAGATGAGGTAAAGATTTGAAATTTGGACCATAGCTCAAAAATCGATGACAATGCATAAAAATGTAAAAAATCCGAGCTTCCAAAGAGGAGCGCTCGATTTCGACAGGACTCTACGTAACTCCAGGACTTACACGAATTTACACAAAAATACCACCTATCAATGGCAGGGGTGAAATTGTGACTACTTATTCAATTTCGTGGCGCTGGGGTCAAAGAGGAGCCCCAAAGTCACCATGTTCTTTTAGTAACTCGCTTTCCTGTCTGTCTGTCCAGATGGAATTTTGTAAATGATGTTAAACTAACTTCCCAATGAGCTAAGTACTTGAATTCGGGCCATATAAAGCTCAGAAAATACTCCCACATTCCTTTTAACCTAAATGCTGAATCGACAAGACTTTTCATTTGGCGAAAAAAATCAGAAGGGCAGCGATCGCCAAGCTCTAAATCACTTATGATAACTATAGAAGATGTGACCAACGATTTTCGAGCCATCACAGATAATGAAAATTTCGTCCTAAAGATTAAACCATGCTTGAAAAGATTCGCAGGAATTTCTTCTGAAATCCGTGAAAGAATTGAAGAGAAACAAGATGAGCAAAAAATCTTATATGATAAAAGTCATTTTCTCGGCTCCTGTATTAACCAGGTGATAAAGTCTGGGCAACCTTTCAGCCCCTTAACAATGCTGCCCAGAAAAAGACAGCTAAATTCACACCTAAATTATCCTTGGGCCTAAGATAGGCCTTATATTATTGTGACTCATTGCTCTCCGACGACTTACGAAGTGGCAAATCAATGACAATTCCCTATTTCAGATATTACCAGATGAAATTGAAATTTATCTCATGTCCCTGTAATTACGTAATCAAAGTATTTAAAATCAATTCAAGAATTTAATTCACATAACCTTAAAAAGCAGAAAATAAGAATAAAATAAAAATATGTTTTTAATGTACCATGTTTTTATAAAGAACTAAAAAGTATAAAAAATTTCTCTAATCCTTATGAAGGATAAAACCAAATACGGATTTCTAACTTTTCTAAATTATTCAGAAAATTCATACTTGGCAACTTTAGATAGGTAATAAAATACATGTAAAATTGGAAACGAAAAACATGGGGCGCATGTAGCAGATAATTGATGCATTAATAGCTCAACTAACAATTGTATTGCACCGCAAATAATGGGAACCAATAATTTTAATAATTTTAATTAATCTAATAGCTATCAATATTTGCCAAGTATGAATTGTCAGGATAATTTAGGAAAGTAAGAAATCCGTAGGTGGTTTTATTCTTCATAAGGATAAAATAAATTATTTTATACGTTTTAGTCCTTTATAAAAACATGGTACTTTATATTTTTTATTTTATTATTATTTCCTTGAACCCTACAATGCTAACCTTTGAAAAACTTAAGGGAAAGGTACCCAGTTCGTCTCCCAGTCGACATTAGTTTTACCATGCTTAAAACTCAATTTAAAAGTTAATAAAATAAAAGTTATACACACACCAACAGATGGATGATATCACGACACCCAACTTTCACGTTAGCAAGAAAGTAAAATTTATTTATTTTCGAAGCAATTTTTACACATATCAGCATGATACTCACCGCACATTGTACTAGTATATGATAAACAAAATTTGCATTTCATTTTACACAGCTCACACGGTAAAAAGCATAATTCTTTTTTTTAGTTTCCAATTGTCAGGTGGTTCAATGTTCTGCTCCGATTTCAAAAGTTCACCGATAACTTTCTTTGTGGATAGGGGCAAAGGTGATACATTTTAGACTTTTCTACAACCATGGTGCAAGGACATCGTATCTTACTTTTATCGCAAACTTTTTTCCAGATAATAAATACTTTTAGTTTTGCGAGCCATATTATCTACATATATTACATGTGCACACATTTACTCAACTGATATTTATCATGCTAACTGTAAATTAGTGGTTTTTGACTTCAATAAAATCTTCATTTTACGATTCATTCTCAGAAATAAATTTTTCATCATAACTCTTTTAATAATTTTCGGAGAACCTCAGGTTTACCCCAAAAGTTTTCTCCTCGAAAACGTTTTGACATCATCCAGACAACGTAGAAAGAAACTAAGACAGATTCTCAATTCCTATTGGCACTTAGCTACTTCCTATTGGTCTCTTAGACTAACAATGTTCTAAAAATACTACACCCGGAAATATTTTTAGAAAAATAAACATCCTTATCTCTAGTAGCCAACGTTTATTGAAGCAAATCTGTTCTGTGATTTAAATTAGGTATTTTTCAAAGAATATTTTATATAAAGATTTACTTAAAATGATTTTAAGTTGTAGAACATTTGGTAACTCATTACGGTAGGCGAAACATAGGCTTCCTATTTTAAAACTACTTGAAAATTCAATTGGATTCTTTTTTTGTTCAAGAAGCTTATTAAGACTTAAAGGATTTATTGAAAATCTTACTTATCTCTAAGAGAGAGACTATTTCCCTTTCATGTAAAATACTTTCCCAATTACCTTCATAAAGAAAAAAGCAAAAATTGATAGCTTCTGTATTGGAACGAAATTTTTTTATTAAATCAGAGCATTTTAAAATGCTCAATCATTTTGGAGTGGATAAATATGAGTTTTTCTTCAAAAGCTTTTTAAAAAAAAAAATCGTATATCATGAAAAAGAAGGTCTTACTAGTTCTTTTTTTTAAATAAAAGAAATAAAAGACTACATTTCATAGTCAAATATTTTTCTGGTTAATAAATTAGAATGACATGCAATCACTATTTCAAATGCATATTTCAAGTGAATGAATAATGCCAGAAAATGAAGCTGAATAGCATACCTTTTTTAACTCAAGACTTCATAACTTTCATTGAAAATTGAATGATATTTTTCTTTCAAATGAGAAAAAGCTAATTTTGCAATTTTTTACCACATAGTACTTATTTTAGATAGATAATATTTTATAAACTACTCGAACCAACTAATTTTACTAATTATTTTGCAAAGAAGGGATTATTTCTCAGCAAAGTGCCAAGTACCCTCGATTCCGATTTGTGCGATTTAAGAATTAAAAGTTAAAAATAAAATTTTTAAAAACAAGCTTTTATTTAAAAACTCTAAAAAGAATAAAATAAGCTTTTCTTTAAAACTTTTTTGCTGTTAACAGATTAAAATCTAAAAGCTTGTCGCAAATTTTAAGTACTCATACTTACTTAGTTTGAAAATTTTAAAAAATAAAAATCAGGTCAAGTTATTTAATTTGCCTCTTCATCTACACATGAAAATCTCGCTACAAGCTTTTATATATTGTGTAATGACGTTATAAGTTGATAGCAAAAAAAGCTTTGAAAGAAAAGTTTATTTTATTCTCATTAGAACATTTAAATAAAAGCTTGTTTTTAAAAAAGTTTTTTTTTTACTTTTAAGTTATTATTTTTTACTTTTCAGTTATCGCAGGACAGGTTTCTCAGTCTGTTCATCTCATTCAACACATCATTGATGCAAGGTTGTTTGCTGATTAATTTGGAACAGGCTAGCTCAGGGGTACTATCTTTTCTCCCGTCAGACCACGTACATATGATAGATATTTCACTCGGGCCGCAACAATAGGATAATGGGGGGATAATCACTGTAAGACCCAAACAACATTGGACAAAGCAAAATGAATCAAAATAGTAAAACTCGTTTTTTTTGCTTTTATTATAATCTATATATATTAAAATGTTGTGTTGGTTTGTGTATGCTCGCATAACTGAAAAAGTTCTGCATGGATTTATCTGAAATTTTGGCAGAACGTTGCATTTGACACGGGTCAGGATCTTATTACGTTTTATTTCAAAATTCCCTCTAAATTTTTTTAATTTAATTTTTAAGTGATTTTTTGGTGTTATGACGTCATACGATGTCACGATTCGCTCTGATTGCAAAAATTTAAACTTTACACATAATTTTTTCCGAATTATTGTAGAATTCTACTGTGGTTATGTTTATTGGTTGTCATATTTATCTTTTTTTTGTTCTTTGATACGTAATTGGGATTATTTTTCAAATAAATCATTTTTAAAAAATTATTTTTTTTAACAACAAATTTGGGGTTTTTTGGCAAAACCCGGAAAATTACCCGGGAGTTTAAAATTTTTGCTTAAATTCACATCGTGTATTTTTTTAATTTTAAGCTAAATTTATTTCTTTTTTTAAGGAAAAAAATTTACAAAAGGATTTCTGTAGGCACTTATTTTCACCAAAATATTTTCCCGTTAACCATTTACCTAAAAAAAAAACCCCAAAAATAAATATAACATTCAATTTTTGGGAAAACAATTTTTTTTCCCATTGGAAACATTTTAATTTGACGAAATAAATCGACAGAGTTTTTAAAAGTTTTTTTATTTGTTGATCTTACGAATTATCAAAAAACGCCAACTTTCAGAAAACCCGCAAGTTGGCCATTCCTTTCACAGATGTTATACGCGGGGGAATTCAATCATGTGCTTCGTTTTATCAATGCCCCAAAGGTTGGATAATAAAGTTTTTCATTTGATGTTACTAAAAACAAAATGGAAAAAACCAAATTTTTTTATTTTAGAAATAAAAATATTACCTTTTTTTTTTTGATTGCTTTAAAGTTTTATAACCTTCTTAAACAGATTTATTAGTAATTTGTTAAAAATCTTGGTTTTATGGTTTCTTTTTGTCACGGAGTGGTACCCTGAAAATGAAGGGGCCCCCACAACAATGTTATTACAGTTCCACTTACAGGGGCCATATCTAAAAAAAGGGCCCCAAAATTCGGATAAAGGGCCCCACTCAGAGCTGTTTTGAAATTTCGTATTTTTTTTTAAACTTCATTTAAACAGTTAATCGGCTTGAGTACATAAAATTGTATCGCAGAAACTCGAACTTGGGTCATCATACTGGCAAACGCAGTCTGGGGATAGTTGCTCATCAAATTAGAGTAGGCATAAAAAGTGAAAAAACAAAACAGCAGAGGACTAAAATACTTTTGAGGAAGCAGGTGGTCAAGATTGTAATTATTTTTAAAATTTAAAATTTCGGAAATAAAGATAATTATTCTTTTTTATGTCAATTGGTTAATAGGTTTTTGTTTTTAATTTATTTTACATTCAGGATATTTTTTTCCCCAAATTTTTATATATGAAATACAAATTTAATTTTGACACTAGGGATATGTTTGGGTGATTTAAAAAATTCTCCACAAACGAGTAGCTAAAATTTAAAAAATCCCACCTATTTTTTTTTTTCCAATGAACAAAATTTAAAATTTAATAAAATTTTTTTTTATCGGCCATTTCCTTCAAAACACATTGCCACTCGCAATGATTCAAAAAGGGAAAAAACCATTCTACCCTGTTTGTGCAGAATAATAATGTTTTTTATTTTTGGTAAACTAACAAAAATTTTTTAAAAACCCTAATAGTTGGGCGATAAATTGACTCACAAAATCTGTATTTTGTGTAATTTCAAAATTTTATTAGGTGTTATTGTGAAATACAAATGGGAAAAAAAAGATTTTACGATGTATGTTTTGTGTTTGTTTTGATATTAATGTTTTTCGCAACCATATTGTAAAATTAGTTTTAATTGCCAATTCACCGTGGGGACGCGAACCAATTGGTTGATATAGGCAAAGTACCCAAAACCTTTGTTTAACTTTTTTGGATTTCACTATTGAAAATTTGTGTTAATGGGTTTTTTGATAGCTTTTTCATTTAAGTTTGTTAAGAAATGTACCCAAACCAGTTTCCGTGTGGCTGCGGGTTTAAAAAGAAAGAAAGAAAAGCAAAATGTCTAATATTTTTAACTGCTTGCATTAAAATATGTTTTTTTTAATAAAAAATGAAAATACTTTAAACAAAACTTTTAAAAAGATTTCATTTGTAATTTTTTAACAGAATACCCCAAGATTATGGTTTTTTTGTCATGTTATGAATCTAAAATTATTTGAGTTCCCCCTAGGGGGGTGCAAGTTTGAAAATAAATTTAAAATTCCTTCTTTTCAAAGGGTTAATTTTTAAAACTTTTAAAAATTTTTTGTTTGCTTCATTGTCAGTATAAAATACAGAAATTGCCTGGTGCCCCCTTTAGAGCAGTGGGGCCATTTTTCAACACCATGCCACTTTTGATAACCTTTTAATTTGCGGTTTACTAAAAGGGTTGATTTTTGTGGTGGACCACCCTAGCTATAGTTTCCTTATTTAATCTTTCCCTATCCCCGAAAATAAGCTTCATGAAAAACAAAAAAAATCAACAGATGAAGTGTTTTTTCCGCCATTTTCCCGAAATTGGTTGAGATTACCAAAAGTATCCTCAGGAATTTTTTTTTTTGTTTAGTTATTTCGGGAACAAAAACCTTTTTAAAATGTAATCCATGTTCCGTAAATGTGATTTTTTTGTTCATCTTTTTTAAAAAAATCTTTAAAAAATAAATAATGCCCAAATTTCTGCATTTTTCTCATGCATCACCATTTGGGGCTGCTGCCTTAAACACATCAGAAATTATTATTTGCATCACCGTAACATAATTGGGGAGTATGCAAAACCCAATATCTAAAAAAACAGAGATTCTAAATTTTTTTTTTTGAAAAAAAAATTGATGGGAAAAAGGGGCGATTTGCATGTCGTAATTTGGGGGGTGAAGCTAATATTTTTACACAGATAACAAAAAATTTCCATGTGAAAAGAGTCTGTGTTTTGATATAACCACCTGTCTTAAAGATATGCCCTTAACTTTGTTGATAACAATTGCAATGCTTATCGAATTGTGAATTGCAAAAATACGTCATTAACAACACTTTGTCAAAAATTTCCGCCGCAAAATCCATGTTTGTTTGGGAATTTTTTCCCGGCGTATTCAATTGAAAAATTTCAGCCTCTCATTGTGTTGATTTCACGGGCAATTGATGCGGTTTTTAAGTTAAATATTTAAGCATTTTTTTTCCTTTTTTTTTTTGTTCCTAATTTTCTTTTTAATGTTTTTAAATTTTTAAAAGTTTTTTTTTTAATTTTCTTTTCTTTTTGCATTTTAAGTTTTTTAAAAAAATTTTATATGTTTTTTTAATTTTTTTTTTTTAAGTGCAGTCAATTGGGTTCACTACATGAAAAAAACCTTCAGGAAATCAAACTTTTGGTTCATACTTCAAAAAAAAAGTACGAAAGTGTAATTGCACATCAAACTGAGAAAAAATGGATATCAACAAAAAGAGAAAAAAAAACAAAGAATGGGACAAACACATCTGAGGGCAAAAAGATCAATATGCAGCCAAGGGATGCACATTTGTGACACATCATTAGTGTTTTACAACACCAGAAAGATGTTAACCAAACAGACATTTGTGTCAAAATGACTTTTGGGGAGCAATCACACAAAAAAGTCACCTTGCATTTGACAATCATGGAAGATTCTGGGTTCAGGCAGATGCCATCAGGGAATGATAAAGTTATCCATTAATGCTCTGAAATTTAAAAGGGGAAAAAAAAAGGAATTTTTGTACCGTTGAAAAAAACTCTTACTTGGGAACCACCCAGAGCCATAACTTTTCCGTCAGATATACTGCAGAATCAAAACATTTCCCATATAACATCGGAAATACAATTCATGTTTCAAGTGACATTTTTAGATAAATGTGCATTTGTGAACACACCTCTGATTTTTGCATAAAAATTGTAAAAAACCCAAACCCCTTGCCCTCAAGGAATCCTGAGTAGAGCATTTAAAAAATTTTTCTTCAAACTTGAGGTTCCCTTTAAAGACAATGTAAATAAATTTAGGTTCAAACATGGACAAAAATAAGCCTAATAATTCCCCAAACATTTGGTTAACAAATTAAAAATGATATAATTTAAGGAAAGTTTTCATATATATTTATACATTTTTTAAAAGACTAATGCAATGCAAATGTTTTAATATACTGAAAACATTTTGTTTTTTTTAAAAAACTGAGCCCACAACCCTGGCAGGGGACAAACTAGTATTATATAAAAAGCGAAAAACAAAAAAAAATTTAATCCGTAATTTTAAGCCAATTTTTTCAATATTTGTGTTGAATTTGGATAATACTATTCTACAAACGAAAAAAAAAAATGTCGGATTGTTTTAAAAAAAAAAAGTTTTTTAAAAGTTTTTTTAAAAAAATTTTAGCATTTTTTTAAAAATCGTAAAAAAAATTTTTGCATTTTATTTTTATTGACTGATTTTAAAAAAAAAAGGAAATTTCTAGTAGAGTATCGATTCATTAACATGAAAAACATATATACGGAATGATTTAGTAATCATTTTCATGAAAACGCATCGATTTTGACTCATTTTAAAAAAAATCGTAGACAATAGAAAATATCATTATTTTTTTTAAGAAAAATATACCGTATCATGGCGAAATAAATGATATTTTCAATTCTGTAATTATTTTTCTGTCTCAGTTTGATAGAAAGAACAAGATAGTTTTTTTAAAAATACATCGAAAAATCGAAACTTCTTTAATCTCAATCCGATAAGCTGCTTGGCAGAATAAAAAGCTAACAAGTGTATAAGGTTTTTAATTAATATATTTTTAACTTATTGCGATATCGGAATATAAATGGCCAAAACATGCATTGTCATCCAAACTAAACGTGTATACAAAATTTCAGCTCAATCGGTTGAAGTCATCAGCTTCAAAATTGAGTAGCAAGATTGCAACATTACAGGTTAATTTGAGCAAATTACATTGCAAGTTAAATAAAAGCTTGTAAAAAATAATAAATAACACGCGGGAGAAGCTTTTTCTCTTCATTATAATCAAGTAACTCCTTTTTAATGCACTATCATATTTTTAAATCATTTTAATCTCATTTTCAATTCACCAATCGCGGTTTCACGAAATCTTTTTCTACGGAAATATTAACTGATGGACATTTTGTATTATGAGGAAATCCGAGATAATTTTAGTTGTGAAAAGAAAGAAAAGGAACTTGCAAAAACCTTTTCCTATTTTATTAAACAAAAAGCTCAACTTCCTCTTTTTCGGTATTTGTTTGAATGATAGAATTGGAATGACTGCGTGTTCTTAAAGGGACATGGTAAGATATATGCAAAACTATTTGATTTAAGGCAATGTAGTTTATTTATTTATTTATGTGCTTGTAACCAATGCAGGCGGATTACATAGAACAGATTTTATTCTCAAAAATACTACAATTTGCAAACCATTCAATTTTTTTAAATCAATTTTTAAATTTATTGAAGGATTTTATAAAGCTACTCCTCTTACAATAGTTAAAGTGAACAAATGAAATTTGATTTACAAATATATAATTTTTCATATATAACTGTTCAAATCTATAACTTTTCACATTCAAAACTCCTTGAAAAATATGTCAATTTAAACTTCGAGCATCTTTTTTTAAAAATATAAGTATTACTTTGATTCAAAAAGGCACAGAAAATTTTTTTACATGTACTATTAAATATAGGTAGAAAAAATTTCAAAGGCTTAGGCATAAGACAAAAAAAAGAAAACAATAACCTTATAATTCTAAATGAAGTTTTCTTTCTGAGAAAAATCCTATTAAAGCTCTTATTCGTGATTAGGATGCAATTAAAAATGAACAGAAAAATTAAAATAACGCTGTATTTTTTCTAATTTAGAACTTTGAGAATTTGTGATTTTAAAGAGAAAGTAATAAAAGAAGTCAAGGTCGAGTTAAAACTAACATTTAAATAAGAATAAATGTTTCATAAAACATTCATTATATTCCTAATTATGTTCACTTTTTTCCCTTGAATGCATTATTATCTTAGTTAAGCGAAACTTATAAAAGCGTGTTAAAAAATAGCCGTTTTGATTTTTTTTTCTTAATCGTTTTTCTTTTAGCATTTTTCTTTTAAATTAAAACTAAAATACGAAAATTTAACAAATATTATAAACTTTAATTTTGTGATTTTAAAAGTATATATGCCATTATAAAATATATAAGGCTTATACGTATTCAAAATAGAATACCTAGCACACAGATTTTCGTAATTCTTCTACTCTTTCTTCTCACGAAATGAAAAATAATAATATAGTTTTCCAAATTTGAAATATTCTAATAAAGATCACAGATGTAGTAATTTCCGTCACGAATTCTTAAATGCAGAAAAAACAGGGTGCATTTTACACAAAATTGTTCTGCCATAGATAAATTTTACTTTCATCTTAACCACAAACACAGGACTTTTCTAACATCTTTAATTTTTTCCCTTCCTTTATATCTCTTTATTTTACCACTAACACATTTTGAAAAAAAAAATCATAGTAAATTCAGTTTTTGTAGAGATAATTTTTTTTTTCTTTTTCCAAATAGTGCTTATCTGCTTAAGGAACGTGTTTCAAATAAATATCGTTAATGATTAAAATCAATTTTTCCTTGTTGACATTATTTGTGTTAGAGAGCAAGCTATTTTTGTTAAAATAAGGATTCATTTTATTACTCGTCCAGGGAATTAGGCAATGAATGCTGTACTTTTTTTTCTTAAGAATTTCAATTTCCTTTATAATAAATAAAATGATTAATTGTCACACTTTTCTTCGTATTGAACTTCTGTTACAATACATTAAATATATACAACAGATGTGTAGGTTACAATATATCTAACAGTCAGTTGCATAGGTATTGTACTGAAAATAAAGGAATATATGTATACATATTTTTAATTAGTCCTGGAAAATTGTGAGAGGCTTGCACCTTTCTCTCGGACACCTAGATATGTGGGAGGTAGGGAAGAAGCACTCGACATGATCCAATTAATCTATTTATTTATCACACAACGACAAGAAATAATTTCAACTAATAATTGTAAGAGAATGTCTCAATGCTAGCAGCGAAAGTGAAACAACGATGGTCAAACGCAAACTATTAGGAGACTATCAAACTTGATCCTTACCTGAATAAAGTATCTAACCTATCATCCGATTTAATCTAATATCAATTCAATCTCAGTGAACAATTGTCACTTTAAAAGCTTCATTTTACTGAGTTCTTAATCACAATCATTCAAATATGATACCTTTAGTAGCAATCTCACCTGGTTCGAGTATATCTCCTTTCCTATGCTCCATTCAAGCTAGAAAACTTCAACCTGCATACAGTAACTTAATTTTAATATCACGATTCTCGTCTTCCGAAGGGTTGGTTGTGAATAACGCAATTGATAGCTCAAAGATTTCCCAAGAGATTAATTAAAGGAACATGAATAGATCCGTCACAAAAAAAATTAGCTGATAAATTTTGGCACATTTAATTTCCATATCCTTACAAATGTAAATAAATACGAAATTCGACACAACTATAAGAGCAAATATATCATATATAATAAAATTCTATGCAACCAAATAAAAGCTCATTGTAATTGTATTTTTCATACAAAACTATTTCAATAAGGACATTATTAAAAGTCGGCATCGGTGGAATAAATAACCTAAGCTTCAACGCATTTTAAAATGGTACTTATGATGTAGTTTCTGCAAGGAATTCCCGGAATGAATGACTGCTTTCAAAAGCCAGGGTGCCCGAATGAAATAAAGGATTGGGACAGATGGTTGTATAATAAATGAGCAAATGACCATTGAATCCTTGTGTGGAAGGGTTTGAGATAATGGTCCCAATTCTCTTTGTTTTATTGAGACATAAAAGCATTGCACTTATGAACCTGGGGAGTGATTTTCTATTACAACAGCATCAAGTCAACCTGTATACATGCTAAATAACCTAACAATATGTTGATGACATTCTGCAACCTATTGCGTTTCTCTTCATGGCAAATGACTTTGAAAAAGTAGTATACATTTTACTTTAATGGGAATAAGATAATTCGATTAAAAAAACACGTAGTCAAAGCGCAGAAGCGTCGTTCATATACTAAAAATTAAAAATATCTGGGTGCACGAGGGAAGGAAGGTGAACCTCCAAACCCGGTAATTGCGTATACCGCTGCACCCTGTTATCATTTTTCTAGGAGATTATGTAAAAACATCACTTGGTGTGTATGCTTCTGAACTATATCCATGATATTGACCCTAGCCAAGTATTTCTTAAACTGTGGGGTGCTCCCCCTAAGGGGATAACTGTACGAGAGGGGTGCGAGCATATTGAAAAGTCGTAAAAATTTTTTAAATTATTTTTTACTGAAATTAAGAAAAAAAATCTATTCTGAAGTAATAAAAAAACTTCTGATCTGGAAAAGCTTATTGTTCTTCCTTTATTTATTATATTAATAGCTGTAACTCTCGCCTCTTGATAAAAAGGGACATAATTTATAAAATCTAAAATAGAAGTAGAAAGATTTTTTGAGCTCACTCAACCCAATAATCAAGCTGATTTCCACAAAAGCAACTTTAAAAATAGATCTCTACTTCATAAAATAAACATATGTGCTAAATTTCAAGTTAAATCTAATAGAGCAAAAGCCTAATTTTTAACATCAATTCCTCTGGTAACCCCGTTGAGAGCATTAGCGGATTTCAATTCAACAAAAGATACATGCAAACTTAATTTTATTATTATGGTCCACAAAAGCGATTAAAGTATTTATTTTGATATAAGGATCAATTTGTTACTACCAAACGTGCATAGTAAAATCATTAAAAAACTGCATAGAAAAATGATCTAATTAATTTATATTATTTTTATTTGTTAACCTTTATTGTATTTATGGCTTACACATAAAAGATAGATAAATGCTGTTGAGGGCTTTTTTGTGTAAGTGATTATGTACATGTAACTGTAACGGTTTTTGTAGCTCATGCCAAAATAGCTTGCTGAAGTCAGAATATTTATTGACATTTATCGTTATATTTTGAACACTTCCCACAATATCTTTATAAATTATAGCCTATGAGAGTTATTCTGATGTATTAGCTATATTATCGTAAAGTTTCAATTAAATCCTTTCAGTTTTGTATGAAAGAGTAACAAACATCCTTACATACAAACTTTCGCGATTCTAATATTAGGGTAACAAAAAGAAAATGGCATTCAATACAAAATAATTGGGATTATAAAATTGTCTATATCGTGATTTAAGTTAGAACTTTAAGGTTATTGCTATTAGTGTCACCACAGCTAAATTGTCACCACGCGAATCACTCGTTGATATCAAAACAACAAAGGTTTTTAAGTATTTTATATGAAAAAAAAATTTCAAGATTTTATGGGGAAATAAAACATTGCATGGTGCCAATTTAAATGCAGTAGTACTAATATGTAAGAATACGAATGCTACTGCGAATTTTTATTTACGTATAACATTTTCTGAGCTGTTTATGGCAGTTTCATCAAAATCAAATTTTTATCTATTTAAGGTCTCTTTTTGGTTTGAATTAATGTTATAACTTCTACTATATGCTAGGTTACTTCATGCTTATTTTATTCGTGTTTAAATTTTTTATATGTAAGATTTTCCGTCAAAATTAGAGCATAATTTTTAAAATTTAAATTAATGCTATAATTTCTATTTTAGTGTCACAAAATTTTATATTTATTTACTTTCTTAACTGCATTACTTATGTGATAACATGACTCAAATGTTAGTTTTTATGTCAAAAATTATTTGTGAAGCTTTTTGTATGCAGAAGCTTGGATAATGAGGAACTTATGTATTAGCGTCACCACAGCAAAATTGGTGCAACGAAAATCACACCTTGATACCAAAACAACAACGCTTTTAACATATTTTATGTAAAAAACCAATCAGTCAGATTTTGGCAAAAAATAATGGAATTCATGAGGCGCCAATTTCGCTGTGTTGACGCTTATACGTAAGTACTGATAATAATTATTTATTCTTCAACACAAATGTCAGTGGATTTTTTAGACAATGAAATTACCTGTTTCTGTTCTTATGTTAAATATAATAATAATCTATTAGAAAAACTTTATTGCTTTTTTTTGTTCAACGACAAATTATAAATCTCTCTTATTGTAACATTAAATGTAAAATTCCTACCTATTAGAATACCAAAAAGAAAATAGTACTAAATTAAATTAATTGCTATAAACGGTTGGCAATATTTGAAAAAAATTACCTTCAATTTATGTCAACAGCTGTTATTAACCAGATTTTGGCATATTTTCTACATGATGCTTTTTTTTTTACCTCATAGTTTTTATAACTGATACACACTCATCTTTTGTTCTCATGGAAAGATAGTTAACTTTATTAATCAAGAAGATTTTCATAGAAACTATGGATGGGATTGAATACTCAACAAAGTAATTTTCTTTTGCACTTTTAAATTCATAGTTAATGCAATTTTTGTTGTGTGTGGCATTATGGTTTAACTTTCCTTCTTACAATCTGTTCTTAATATAGATTTTTAAAGATTTTATGTGCATGTACATTTCTATGGCATTTTCTTTGGTTTAAAAAAAAATTATTACTTTTCTTCCTTCATCAGCAGATGCTGATCAATGTTGAATGTCATGAAAATATGTGCAGTTATTTAGACTCGCATTCCAAAGGTGAAATGAAAAAAAAGGACGATATCGAACAATTTATTGACAATTTGACGCTAAAAAACAATGCAAAAAATATCAGATTACCGTAAAATCCAGCTCACCTATACTTTTGAGCTGCATTTTTTAATGTTTGGTTTGTTTGCCGTATAACGCACACCCTCTTTTTACCGAAGAAACCTGAAATGTACACATGCATGTTTTGAAGTCGTTTATTCGAGGTAATCAAGGTATAGAAAAAAATAGTATTCTTCTATTTAGAATTACAACCCTTTAAGTTCATAAAGAGTGTCATTTCTTTTAAGCAGTATTTCGATATTTGTAAAAGTCTTAATTTTTTTTTTATACTCATGTTTTTTTTTTTTAAAGTTCTCGAACTCATAAATTTTGATTTAATTTTTTGTGCTCAAAGTGGGCGTTATACGCCGGATTTTATGGTACGTAAGATTTTCTGTTATTATTTTTTTGTTGTTGTTGTTCAAAACCGTTTGTGGCAGCATTGTTTAACGTTGCTTCTGACAGTCTGTTTTTCATGAAGTTTTTAGCTAATTGCACATATACATATGTATTGTATACCTTTTTTACATATAAATGCATTTGCTATAATATTTCCTGTCGTTGAAAATAAAGATTTGTGCTATTCATCCTTCATCAGCAAATTCAACGTTTTCCTCATTGTAGAAAAATATTTCTTGAAGTATAACAGAAAGAAAATTACTCTAAATTCAAACTAATTGCTATTGACAGATTGGTTATATTGTGAACCATGTGTTTTTGTCTGTCACTGTTTATGGCCTCATGATCTCTATGATCCATAAGATCTCTTTCTTGATTTAAATGGGGAAAAAATCAGAATTTTTTTTTAACAATATGCTGTTTGCTGAATTATGATGAGGTGGACCTTGAAACAATATTCTCACATTTTCTTTTGGATTCCCTTAAATTCAATGTCGACCTGATTCTTTGTCACGAGGTATCTCTACTTCTGACAAGCTTGCAATATATGAACCTATCATTTGTGATCAAAAAATGTTTGCAAAAAAAATATGCACCTTGAAAAGATTTTTTCATATCTGCTTTCGGAATTCTTTAAAATTCAGTGTTGTTGTGATTTTACATCCAATGAATTAATGTTGCTTCTCATAATATGTTCCTCATGTTGTCTTTTGGATATCGTAAACATATTTTATATATTATCATACTACCCATATGTCATATATATATTTCAATTATCATTATTGCTATTTATCATTGTGCGTACTCATTTATTTGCTCTCTGTAATAGATTTACAAATGCTAATATAATTATTGTGAAAAAAGTATTGTTTGAATAATTAATTTTTTAGCAACATGTTTTATTGTTTGTATCATTCAGTACTGTTGTTTATTTAAGATTATTTCAACATGGACCTATTTCAGATAGATATTTATTTTTTAGTTCATACTAATTTAATTTTTTTGGTATTGAATTACATCTAATACTCTATATTAGATATATTACATAAATGTTAGGTAGTATTACACTGTTCCTCATGTAATACTAATTTAATTTTTTCCTGTTGATGGCTTCCTAATATTTTTTATTTATGATATTACTTTGTTAATCAGTTTATCATCATTATTTTTTCGGTTTTCTATTTCAGGTTATTTCTCCCATAGTTCAATAGCATAAACTTACTACTGCTATTACTTTTCTGATATAATTTTTATATCTATTTGCATTCATTCATTTCTGTTTAATGTACAGCATGCTAATTTTCGCTCTTACATTGAAATATTTGCTTTTGTTAATTTGTTATTCAATTTTTGTGGCCAAATTGTACTTTGTTTAAAATATTTATAATTTAAACATAATTAAAAAATATTTTTTAATTTTTGGTTATGCTACTTTACAAGGTTTCACCCCCACCCTATAAATATTATAATAGGGGAATTTTAGGTTTTTAAAATAGTTCTGCACTCAAAAATGCCACTGTAATGCCCGGCTATAGTAAGATAAAAGAAACGTGTCTGTTAATGTATAGCTGTATAAGAAATTTCGAAAAAGGGAATTGTAATGCCGTTAATATAGAAATCATACACATACAACGGAAATGCTGACACCTAGAGGAGAAGGGGAATTTACATGACAGTATATTATGCATTCGAAAATGTTCGTGCAATTCAGGGGATAAATGAAGAGAAAAGAAGCCTGTCTGTCAGTGAATATAAGTGAAAAATTTTCGGAAAAGGGAATTTTAATGACATCATTATAGCAATCACTCACATCGTACGCGTACACACCAGCACAAAGGTGCTGGCGTCATGAAGGAAAGATCAAATTAAGTTATACACTCGGTAAAGCCCGCGCTAAGTGGAGGGGAAAGAAACAAAAAGTCAAAGTAATTTCGAAAAAGAATATTGGAAATGCTGATTTTGTGAAGGGAAGGGAAAACTTATAAAAATAGAGAAAACCCGTGCAACGCCGGGCCATGCAGAGAGTAATTAAATATAGATACTCCGCTAACCAAATAGAAAAAAAATATATATCAAAGATGTCGCTTAACGAAAAAGAAAATGCAATTTAAAGGAGCATTAAGAAAATTACACACAATAATTCTCATCAAACATGTAGAGGAAAATAATTAAATCAGTATTTACTCATAAAAGTATTAAGTACTTTTCTAGTTATATAAAATAATAAAAATGTGATGAAAAAAATAGATTTGTGAATCTTATTAGGTATATTTTGCTAACAGAACTACTGCTTGGAAGAATTCTAAATAATAGATTTCCACTTCGGATTTATCTTCAACCACTAATGCTTTTTCTCCGAAGAAATACATCTGTAATGATGATGAATAATTTTTTTATCCTTTAAAACGGGTTGTTATTTTCTGTTGTTTATTTGCGGTTAGTTTATTTATTCCCTGTGTTATTTGTTATTTGATGAAACAGAATGCTAAGTATTTGCAAAAGTCATCATTTAGCTGGCGGAATTGTTCAGAGCGTATTACTGCAAAATTCAAAATTCGAAAAAAAATATATGTTCTTCACAGTTTCTATTTTCATGACATTTGAGAATCAATCAGATCTTGTTAATAATTATTATTTATAAACATATGTATCAGATTTGATCAAATCTAATGTACTTTCTTTTTTGTAGCACAACAGGGGAATTTCACTATTATGCAGCCTATATGTAATTTAAAATTATTTAATACCACAATGACAGAATCTTAAACATATTGTTTGGATGTAATTGTAACTTTATTTTAATTTTTTAAACTCAGGTGTACACATATGTCACGCCAGACTGACCATCTGGCCGGAACATCTGCTCATGCAATTCGGGGCCCAAGGTCACGTATACTGAGATGGGCACGGCAAGCTTTAGCCCTCTTGGGTTATTGGGCCACTGAGTTAAGTTTATACACATATGTATCAAATTAATTTTTCTGGAAAAAATATGGATGGACTGTTTTTGAATCACTTAGGGTTCAGTAGTTGTACCACAATAACATTGTAAATAACAAAAACTGTATTCCATGATACAAATTGTCGAGTTTTTAAGTTTAAATGTTTGAATAATTTATTTTTATATTAAAAATATGTTTTGTTCTACACTGTATTTAATGCAATACTTTTTCTGCTTGACGTAGCAGAAGCAAATTTAAGAATCACATTACAGCCCAGAAATATAAAACACAAATCATCATGAGCTATATGAAACAATGCATCTCCGTTACATAATAATGTCTGTTTAGTATTTTGACTCTCATCTTTGTAACATTTTGGTGGCCGCGGTAGCATAGAGGCCATGATAACAAACTCATGCGAGTGCGTGCTTTCATCCAATCTTGTTATACCTCTTAATAGCCTCCATGTAGAGGGGCTAATTAAATTTGTCGAGGCACAAATACCTCTCTTTGACGCGTTGTGGAAGATTTCAGATTGAGACCTCACTCAGTTCTCATCCTCGTTCAATGTATAATGACACTCGTTCAGCTTCTGAAGGCGACATTTAATAAATAATTCCTCTATAACATTTTCTATGTCAGAATAACAAAATTATAAAAAGCTCATAAAAAAGGAAGGTTTATGAAATTCATATCAATGCATAAAATTTTCTTAATAAACTACTATTTGGAGTTTAAACTGCTGCATTTTGTAGCAAAGCACTTAAATTCTTCATTGCTGTATGTCAGTGCTTCTCAAACTTTCCATATTTGCGACCCAATATTCAACCATGATTTTCATCGCGCCTCCCACCAAACAATAACAATGTATTGAGTTCAATAATATAATACTTTGACACTAAAGCTACAATACAACTTTAACCTCAAAAGGACCACCAGCGTATATAAACGTATCATTGATCCAAAGTGTTAATTGCCCCGCCCGGATAAATACGTTTTTCTGAAGCACGTTTTTTCTATGCAATAAAATTATTCCGAATGTTTTGGAATGTATCAAAAAGACCTTAACAGTGTTTGAGAAGGATTTACTTACTTCAGAGGATTTGCTTATTTATTCATTCCTCCCGCCCTCCAATATATCACATTCGCTTGCCTACTTGGAAAAAAATGGCATTGCGGATTGAATCGAGTCTCTTTGGATCGGCAGTTAAGGGATTAATTCTAAGCCGTGCAAATTATCAATATGTTAATTTATGTGTATAAATTTATATATGACAAGCCCATGGGGTCAATGGAAATTATTAAACATGTTCTTAACTTAACATTGCTGAATTAATTATAATATAAATTGTGCAGTAGATATAAATTTATGAGTGTATTATATCAGTGTAAATGTGTATTTATTTCACATTATGTCAGAATGTATTTTATTTGTTTACTTTCAGAACGTTAATTTTTTCGAGTCGGGTGTGTTCAGAACGCTATAAAAATATAAATTCATATAAAACTCTTAAAATACATATAAATAATTGATAAAAAAAATAAAGATCTTTTTTACTTTTCGTCAAAAAAAAACCCCTAAGAAAGCTTAAAAAACTGGCCGTCACATGGTTGAACCTCCTTGAATTTAGAAAACGTGTCAAATAAAATTACAGACTTATAAATTGCATGCTTAGAACAATTAAAACTACCTACGTTCTTCATTTGTCAAAGTATATGACTCAGTTTATGACTAAAACTAGGTACAAATTCATCTGTTTGCAATAACATGAACCTTGGAATTGCAGCACAGTATGTTCATTGTCGGAACGGAATTCCATTGTGACACAATTAAAACTTTATTTGGTCTCATAATAATGTGGCAAGACAGGGAACCAAGTTCATTGATGACGTATGTGTTACGGGTCTGCCTTTATTTGCAGTTCTTAATGAAATTAATTTTGAAATTATTCAGGGCACATGATTTCCTTTTAATGAATCAATTTGTCATTTAACCTTTGCCGAGATTAAGACTAAGAGGCATGATGTATCTAGTTCAAAGTATAAATTAGTTTATTCGTCCTCTCAATCTTCATTTTGTAAAGAGAATCAATACACTTTAATGCCACGTTCCTCAAACTCTGGGGCGAGCCCAACTACGGGGCGTGATAAATGTGCGAGGGGGGTGTCAGCATATTGAAAAGTCGAAAACGAAAGATTATTTCAATAAAATAACTAATTTACTAAAAATAAACAAACCAAATGAATACAGACATAATAAAAAGTAAAATATACATTTACACTCATATAATATGCTTATTACTGTATCGCTACTGCACAATGTACTTCATTTAACAATACTAAGCTAAGGACAAGTTTAATAATTACCAGTGACCCCATGGGCTTGTCATAAAAAATATATACAAATATTAACACTTATCATCCTTATTTGAACGGTTTATAATTAATTTCTTTACTAATAATTAAAAGTTACGAGATTCGCTCCCCAATACCACCGTTTTCCATGTAGGTGTCCGTGTGTGATACATTGGGATGTGGGAGAAATAAAGAATAAAAAAGCACATCCTCTAAAGCAGTGCTTCTCAAACTCTCTATAATTGCGACTCAATTTTCAATCACAATTTTCCTCGCACCCCTTCCGTACAATAATAGTGTATTAAATTAAATAATAATATACTTTGACATAAAAAAAGCTACACTACGACTTTAATTATAAACCGTAGAATTTATCAAAATAAGTATTATATTTTGTATATAATTTTATGACACACACATGCCCATAGGGTCACGGATAATTATTTAACTTGTTCTTAACTTAATATAGCTAATGCTCATGAAACACATTGTGTGTAGTACTGATACATTTATACGAGTAAATGTATTATGTCAGTGTAAATATGTATTTTATTTTTTATTATGCCAAAAATCCTCAAACCCCGGATCAACGTAACAATATCTTTCTTGATGGAGTGTTTAAGGTAGCATTTGGAAATTTCCCTTTCAGCTCAAAGGTTTCATGTTCATCCCTTTTCTCAAATTTACTTTTGCTATCTTGGTTATAGCCATGATTTCTCATAAGCTTCTTGCCTTTTTTGATGGATTTTATCTTCATCCAATAGAGATCACATATGTCCATTTCTTATTTTTATATTCTGTTTCTTTACATTTATAAACTATAACGAGTCGTACAACACAGCTATCAAAGTACTAAGTCATTCACACGGGAAAAATTAAGCCTGTTAATAAAAATATTTTGAAACAAAAGTAGTCGAGGGGGAACTCATATCGCTCTAAGTACTTTAAGATTATGAAAAACGTTTGCCACTCCCAAAACGGAGGGAGATATGTGACCAAATACTTTAGTTCCCATGATTGCTGTCCTGTAGGAGGGTATTGATAAGGTCATTTTTAACAGATATAACACTTTTAACAGAATTAAAGATTTCTTGAGCTTGGGGTAACTCTGTGCCCGCGTAATCACTCCTGGATTAAAATGTGTCAGAGAACGTGAAAAACATCTTAAATAATGCATTAAATAATATAATAAACGCATATGTGAAGCTTTTTACATAATCATTTTTTGTTTATTTTAAAAAAAAAAGAGAAGAGTTGTTCTTGCATTGCAATACTGTTTAAATTCACTTTAATAAATCGAAGATAAAACTTTGAATATGTAGACAGAAATTTAAAAACGTACTTACGGATATTTTAAATTCTTATGAAAGTCATTAAGCAAATCTATACTTGTAAATATGACAAAGAATATAGTCATAGATGTATATTAGCACTTTCGAAGGCAATTAGAATTTATAAATATTATTGATGAATACTTTTGTGAAAATGAAAAAAACCTACTTACAGTGAGTAAATAGAAATCTTATGTAAGTGTTTAAGCTTGCAATTTGTATGGAAGTATGTTGTAATCTTTTAAGCAAAAATAATGAGTATCAAAATTTTTAGTGAAAATATAAATGCAAGTAGAAAGCAGGTGATTATGTAAATCATAGTTAATTTAAAATTTCAAAATTCTTATTTGAATTATTAGTTAATTATACAATTGGATGAATCTCAAAGAGAAGCATTTACATTGGGTATATTAATGGATTATGAGTTCGTCTCAAAAATTTTTTTTTTGCTATGGATGTAAATATTTTCAGCATACCTAATAATATCGCATTTTGAGAATAGGATATCTTTCAAATTTCCAATATTCGCGCGTCTTCTTTTAGTTTTCTTAATCATGTCATTTTTCGAAAATACATATCCTAATGTTACACTAGTAACTAGGCATTTCTAGATATAAAGTGCTCCTATCCACACGTTTCCAATTTTTTCAGAGATTTATTTTTTATTTTTTCATTTCCAAATACATTAGAAATTTGCGGAAAAAATAAATAAAAATGTAAATCTGTAAACTCGGTTACCAAAAAATAAATTAACTGCTGTAATATATTGAAATGTTTACATTATTGTATTCCTTATGTTCTCAAACGTTAAGATTTCAAAGCTAAGAAACGTTAAAAATGTTTACACTTTGAATCAACATTACTTTGCATTGAAACATTGAAACGTTCTCAAATGCTAAGAAACGTCCTCATGCTTAAGAATTCTAACAATTTCTTCTCATAAATTTTTCAGCTAAGAAAAGAAGTCGTAGTCTTAACCCTCTCGCTCTGCACAGTTATTTTATCAAAGTAGGTTCAAGAATTGCGATTTTTTTTGTTACGCATTTCAAATCTACATATTAAATCTACATTTTAGAGTTAAAATATACAAACAATTTTTTAAAACAGTTTTTATTTTAAAATATAGAATTCGATCATAAAAATATAAGCATACAAATATAAATGAAAACATAAACAGGAACAGCACGGATTACACAGCTAAAGAGTCGGTAAAAATGCATACCAGTGGAAATTGCGGGTTTGGTGAATTTTGCTACATCTACATCGCCCGTGAAAATCACGGGATGCGCAACGAGAAGGATAAGATGCCATAGTCTAATTCATAAGCATAAATTATGTTTTCTTATCATGTGCTGTAAGAAAGGGAAAAATATTTTGTTAATTTGTTTCTGATTAGAGACTGATGAGTCTCTGGATGATCCATATAGATAGAGATGATGCACATAGACGACGAAGATCCATATAATTATCCTTTTTTAGAGAGATTCATACAAAAGAATAACTCCAAACCAATGCTTCTCTTACTTTCAATATTTGCGACCTAATATTCAATCATAATATTCATCGCCCCTCACCTCCATAGAAATAACAATACATTGTGAATACAATAATAATATACTTTGACGCTAAAGCTACAATACGTCTTTAACCTCTTCAGTGCCACCGGTGTATATATACGCCTCATTCAACCGGTGCGTTAAATGCCCCGGACGTATATATGCATCTTTCCAAAGCACGTTCTTTACTGGACATTGCTTTCCATAAAATTATTCCGAAGGCTTTGTAATGCAATAAACGGAACTTGACATTGGTGGTGAAGGATTGATTTATATCAGAGGATCTTATTCCGTTTTTCTCTCCCAACCCCAATACATCACATGCGCTGACCTACGTGGAAAACGGTTGCATTGGGGAACAAATTGTGTAACTTTTAAACAGCAGTTAAGGGCTTAATAATGAACATTACAAATTATTAAAATAAGTGATAGTTTTTGTATATAATTTTATATGTGACTGGCATATGAGGTCACTGATAATTAAAAACTTTGTTCTTAACTTAGTTTTCTTAAATTAATTACTGATATATTTATAAGTGCATTATATCAGTATAAATGTTAATTTTATTTTTGATATGACAGAATGTATTTTGTTTATTTTCAGTAACTTAATAAATATTTTTAAATAATCTTTTGCTTCCGACTTTTCATTAGGCTCGCGCCTCCCTCGAAGAGTGATTAAGCTCCCTTAGGGGGTGCGCCCCACAGTTTGGGGGAATGTTTTTCCAAGCACATCTTGAGTGGGCCTCTGCTACACTTATTCACACCAGTGTGAGAAGCCTGGGAATCAGATACGGGTTAATGACCCAAATCCTTTTATTCTTTGATTTGACCATCGGCAAGACGTGAGAAGGTTTTTTAGGAGCCTGTGTCGCAATCGAAGGCTATACCCTGACCGAGCCTATCCCCTGTATGCCAGTGATGAGTGAGAGTCTCTTTCTAATCCCCAGAATTCAAAGAATTATTCAGTGATTATAATTCCAGAAAGGAAAGAGTGAAAAAGGAGGAGTTGAAAGACTACGGTCCTTCTTTGTTCTATTGTCTCCGATTCAGTGTCCCTAAAATCGAACATAATCTTATTTCAGCTTTTATTTTGGAATATTTTATTCATACTCCCTCTAATGTTTCGTTTTCTTCTTACACCCGTACACTTAAACCTAGAAATCTTCTTTTTGGTTTGGTTTTAAATATTTAACATTTTAGGAATAAAAAAGTGTTATTTACCTAATTTTATATCAGTTACATATTCATATTGAACATTCGTATCTTAGCACTTTTTAAAAAAATAATTCGTAATCATGTTGAGAGATTTGAAGTTAAGGGAGAAATATATTATTCATGTGATACAAATATTTTTAATTTAAAACACATATAAAATTCATTTCTTTATCGAATGCCTTACCATTTACGATCAGATCTCTAATACTTCTATATTAATAGTCTATATTCCGAAAATTCAGAGCACACGTCTAAATTAGCAGCTTCAAAGACTCAAGGATCACACAAAGTACATAAACGTTCCAAATTAAAACGAAACCCATAAACACAAAGGCGAATATGGTTCCGTCAATAGTCTAAACTCAATGATAACAGTTGCAAGAGGATAATCTGAGACACAGTCAGGATTTAATTAAACCCTGCAAGGTTTATATTTAGTAACATAAGCAGATACACTATGAAAGCATTTTTTATAGATCCTATAAATTTCAAGCTAAGCAGAGAGACAGGTAGTCTTTGGAAGACTTTTGGATAATATATGTCTCTTTTGCCAGAATGTCGTCATCTCATTTCCCCAAAGACCACAATGGGATAGCACCCACTATAAAGCAACCTTTGTATTCATTCTGCTCGATAGCTCCCTGCAGGTCTGGTCTCTGGAACTTTATTTTTCTAATTTATTTGCTAACTCCGGAAAGGTAAAACTTGAGTCCAATGAAACTACAACACTTTTGCGAAGGGAGAGACGGAAAGCTACAAAAGCGCTAAATGGATGACCTTGACATAATCGCAATAGTGGGTCACATGAGACCCAAGATGTAGTAAAAAAGGGTAAGGTCCTGGGTAAGGTCCAAAAGGGAACCATCAGTATAAATATGAAGCAACTCATGAGGAGGATAACGAATATTAATGGTTTCGAATGCAATGACATGCAAAACAGACAAAGGATTTTATTTCCTCACATTCGAATTCCACTTTGTTTCTAACATTAATAACCATAAATTGCAGTGGATTTATGTCAGATAATAGTTCATAAGCTTTTCGTTAATGGCATTACATTGGGCCTGACCTGGACGCATTGAATGAAGCCCTTCTGAGTCTTTAAATTACGTGCTGCAAGCTGGGTATATTTGGGAGTTTGATAATTCTTTTACACAGAATAACTGCATTCCTCCAAACAAGATCAGTCATTGGCTGTATGTCAAAACATAAATGCATAGCAAGTACGAGAGTAAAGTTTTAACACCTCCAGTGATAAACTGTAAGGTCTGGTTTTGGAAACATCAAGTAATCCTAAGACTCAATCGGAGGCAGAGACCTGTACCTCATTGCAATGATTTAAAACCGGCCGAAAGTAGATCATGCAATGTTAAGAGTAGCTCAGCCACACATCCTTATTTAGCCACCGCAAGTCTCTTGAGAATAGGAAGTATCTTCCTAGCTATTAAGACGATATAAGTTGAAGTATCATTAGGCTGCAAGAGAGGACCTCTATAAGCAAGGTTATAAATGAAAGGTGACTATTTAAGGTACAATACTGACTAGTAGTCTTTCTTAGGTTTATAGTCATATTATTCTCCAAACACCAGTCCCCCAGCCTCTCAAGAGACTTATTAAAGACAGTCTTAGCTTAGACTGTTCCTCTTTAGGTGTACAACACCAAGCATCAGGATCATCTGCAAAAAGGGTAACATTAGTAATCCCATAAGGGGAGTCAAGATTACCGCTAAATCAACAATAAATATATTAACCGGGGAGCTGTCACGCGGTAAAGCGAGTCCCCTCAGGCTCATGAAATCTTTGTAATTCTAGGAAAACTGCTTGATTGTTACCAATGTGGCCTATTCAGTATCCTCCTATATGGCAGTCTTCATGGGAGCTAATATGTGTTTATCCCTCATCTCCCTCTTTTTTAGGAGTGACAAGCGTTTTTATGCATTCTTAAGGTACTTGGGGTGACTGAGTTTCTCGCGCGATCTCTTTTGTTCCCAAAATATTTTCTATGAACAGGCTGCTTTATCTCTGTAAACGACTTAGTGGTTTTTTAGCGGTGTTGTATGACTCATTATGACTTATAAATGTAAATGAGCAGAATATATATAATATATATATATATAAAGAAATGTGCATTTGCGATTTCAATTGAATGAAGTTTAATCTGTTCAAGCAGGGAAGAAAGAACATGATGCATGAGTGAATATTAACTTCCCACTGTTCATCTACTCGAGTGCTTTTGGAGACAGACCTCGTAATTTTGAACCCCGGTTAAGTGATGAAGATGACACCCAATATGGCACCCCCTCTCCTAACTACCACACCACACCAACGGGAGAACATTTCATCTCTCGACATATGAAACGTGCATAACTCCCCTATTCGGCGGTTCTTCTGTGGAACTAGGCTCCAATTCATGATACTTCGGTGACGAGCCCGTTAACTTGACCACTAGACTACCATGGCTACATTACCTGACGAAATAATGGGTATTATTTATGATAGCAAAAATAAATTTCATAAAAGCGATGAACATGAAACCTTTGAGTTGGAAAGAAAATTTTTAAATGCTACGTGAAACACTTCATCTTGAAAGATACGAAACCACAATTTTTCCTCAAGAAACACAACGCCCTGCCAAAAAGACACAAGCAAATAAAAACTTCAACAAGCCGATTTGTCAATCATCAAATGACATTAACATACAGACTACAAAATATAGAAATAAGATATGTTGAATTAAATATCCAATTCACATCCAATATTATTTTAGAAAATGTATTGAATTTTTTTAGCAAAGTAAAGTATTTTTCAAATTTGATCCAAATGCCACACCCTTAAAATTTGCCGCCCCGGGCAGAGGTCTGATTTGCCCGGTTCTAGAGCCACCACTGTACTCACACATAATGTGAAATTTACTAGGGTTCTCTTGGAAATATAATGTTTTAAATGAAGGAATTTATAAATCAGGTATATTATTTTGGCAATACCTTGCCATCCGTAGGAGAAAAGTAAACTTTTTGAAGGTGTGGTAAACTAGCTTTGAAGCTTAGACACCATGAATGACAATGAAGAAAAATTACGAAATGTACCTAATATATTTAAAGGGAGTATATTCGTAACTATTAAATGTTTTTTTTAATTTTTTTATTTCCGTTCAAATTTTTATTATATGATGAATTGATCACATTTTTCATCTCTGCATTTCTTAATGAATGCAATGACGAAATTAATCTTCTTAGTTTCTTAATAAGAAGAAATTATGTTATTCTAGGAAAACATTTTAGTAAAATTAAATTTCTGATTGGTTGTAAAAGAAAGTTTAAATTTATGAACATTTACCGCGATGGCTAAAAACATTTTGAAATGTATTTTAGTTTCTATGCTGTAAAATGTTATTTTTTAAAAGGAAAGTTTTAAAAACTTACTTTTTACTACTTATTTCGGTCTTATTATTTTAATAAGTAATTTTTATTGCTACTTTCTACATAAATCTTAAATACATAGCCTCGAATTTGGTTGTTTTGAATGAAATTTTCTTCCTTGCAAAATCTCATACTCTTGGTTTATGATAATTTGACTTTTGGAATACAAAGTAATAAAACTTTTAACTGTTTTATTAAATTATAAAACATCCCCTTTCTCTTTTTACAGTCTTGTCACATGTTGTTTTAGTAAGACATTTAGATTTACTTTATATTTAAAGGAATTTTATTTTTCTTGAAACCGTGGGGAGATTTTAAATCACGTGCATTAAAAAAGTACTGTAGTGACTTAGACAAGACTTTTACTATGTTTACTTCATAGTATGCGAATGCACTTGTATTTTGTTGAAAATTTCTCAGGTTTCTTAAGTTCAGGTGTTAGTCTGGTCACTTGAAATGGTTCAAAATTACGAGGTTTGCTGCCTAAAGCTCTCGTGTAGCTAAATAGTATGACATTAATATTATCTCACTCACTCCATTTTCTAATCTTTTTATACAGGAGGATATAGTTCCAACAACTTATCCCGAGATTTTCTGATTTGTGACACTTTGGCAGGAGTCAGTGGCGCACTCAAGGAAAGGGAAAGGGTCCTTGGTTCTAGACCCCTCCAAAAGCCCTTCATTTTTTTAGATTGATTATAATCCAATGTATATCGGTCGTATGATTTAATTAAGTATTTGCTATTAATAAATTATTTTATTAATTAATGCTAATTATTTATTAAATAATTAGTTTTTACTGTTTTTTGTTCTCGAAAATCGAAAAATTAAAAGAATATGTTGGGCGGCGTATTGGAACATGATAAGAGAATAGCAGACTTCCGACCCTGAACCCTCCCCTACTCTTGAAAAATGCCTGTGTGCGCTACAAGGACGGATTCCTTCCAGGTTTGAATCATAATTATTCATCCAGTCGTTGATTCTCTACACCAACAAGCGTTGAGAGAAAAAATTTGGCTCTGACAAATCAGCCAACATCATCATACGATCATTGAAAAGGAACCTAAAGAAGCTTTTAAAAAAAGATACGGTGAAGAAAAAAAGAAAGAAAGATAGTATACAAGATCATTTGCTATCTGTCCTACGAAGCCAAATGACAAACTGCGGCCAAAACATCATAAACCGGCGACTCGTCACTACAGGTGGTATGGACTAGCTAACCCCAACAGCTTCGACTCATAGAAGAGAGGTTAAGCTCGCCTGTTAGCAGGTGGTTCGCTTTGGTCATTCATTATTCCAACCAAGTTCTAGAAAGCGGCATACATAAACGCGTGATTTACGATTGTACGGATGGTAATTAGTTATAAAGCTTCAAAGTTATATAAACTATTTTTTGAAACAAAATTGGCCTTAAAATGAATTTTAATTGAGTAAGTTCGTAATGAACTAACTCAAAACACTTAAAACATAAATCAAGTAGAAAATATTTTAGTAGTGACAGTTGCCATTAATAACCACTTCACATTGAAATAGTAGGTTGTGTTCAAAAATATTTTTAATTAATTGAATTTAAGAAAAATGCTTTAAAAGGAAACCGAAACCAAAACTTAAGCTGAGAAAACATCAAATAGCTCAAAAACTATATATATATATATATGTATATATTTTATCAAATCTGAGATTTGGTGGCGAGTTTCGAACTGATATGAATCACAAGAAAATAATGCAAATATTGGTATTTTTGAAATTTCCAGGGTATTGTGTATTCTTAAAAACAATAATTTTATAGATCAATGGAATAAATAAAGAACACATAAATGTCAGTAAATAATCTTCTCTTAAAGTTTTAACTTTGCAAAGTTATATCTGATGATCTATTCGTCCCTTTCTTACTTTATCTAAGCCAATATTACCTTGTCTATAAATCAGGGAGAAAGAATGACGGAAGAGAATCAGATTGTGTAGTTTGGTGTTCTATTTCAGATCACGTTTCGAACAATCGATTGATCTTTGTGAGGGATATCCCGCAAACACGCAATTTCTCCTAATGAACCCTAAAAATAGACTCGACATTGATCTCCAGATACTTCACTCCTTTATCCTTTTGACAAGTATGGCACTTCAAAAATTGAATACTTCAATTACTTATTTTGCAGTGAAAGTTAATTGGATGCATTTTTAAGAACATTTGATTACAAAAGGAATCAAACACATTCAGGTTCTTATTTTATATTCGTCTGATTAGGTTTAAATCAGCATTTCTCTCAAAGTGCGTGAAGTACCATTCCCAAAGGTGGATTGATAACCCTACTTGGGGTACACAAGCATTTCTAAAAGTCGAAAGCAAAAGATTATTTAAGTAAATTTATTAATTTACTGAAAGGAAGCAAAACAAAATATATTCTGACTTGATAAAAAAAAAATAAAATATACATTTACACTAATATATGTATATCTTACGTAACTTATACATGTTTCAGAACTTCACTAAGTGTTTGATAATTAATTTAACAAGACTAAGTTAAAATCAAGTTTAATAATTTCAGTGAACTCATGGGCTTGTGTGTCATAAATAAAGTTATATACAAAATTTAATACCCATGTTGACAATACGTACGGTTTGTAATTAAAATCGTATAGTAGTTTTAGTGTCAAAGTATATTATTGAATTCACACAACACATTGTTATTGCATGGATGGAGATGCGACAAAAACTATGTTTGAAAATTGGGTCGTGTGACGAAAAATTGAACATGTACATCATCTGATAAAGAGAGCGATATGAAATATTTTCTTGTAGGCATTCATTTTCTAGGCATTTCTGCTGCCTAGACATCTTGTACATTTTAAATTTATTTTAATAGCATAATGTCAATTATTGGTTTACTTAATCTGCCTTTTTTATTTTTTTGAGTCTCAGTGTGCTATGGATAGCTAAATTTTAATTTTAAATTGTTTATATCACTTTAAAAGTATATCCATATATTGTTTTATTTTACTGTGTTTCTTAGAAGTTAGGGCCATGTTAGCCGCGAGGTCAAAGTCTGGAACAGGTGGCCTGCATGTCATGATTTTTAGCCATATTTTCATCAAAGACCCGTCGTGTAAAGAGGCTCTGATTCCTTATGAATCTCTAGTGGCTCATTCCTACAGCTGGGGTTCTATAGAAGAAAGGTGCCATACCCCGTGTGACGTTCTCGTCTCTTGACCGTGGTTTAAAATAGAAAATTCCTTCTCTAATCTACCTCATATTGCTTTATAGTCTGACGTTAAAGAAACGTTCTCACCTCTCTAGAACAGTTGTCTTCAAACCTTTTTCAGATCACGGAACCCCTACAACTAGGTGTTTTTGTAGAACACCTAGAAGTAGAAAGTATTTTCGTGGAACCCTATTCCACACACACTTAGAAGAACATTTCTTCAAATAATATTTAAAGTATATCAACATGCTATAAGTATTATAATTTTTTAAAAAAAAAGTACTGCATTTATTGTCAAAAAATTTAAACTACTTTTAATATAATTTACTCATTAATAGTATTATTCTGTTATCCAAGTGTCACCTACCCATGCATTATGTTTAGTGACTGGGATATGTGCTTGTGTGCATTTATTCAAACAAACTGTTGAGGTGTACTGATAATCACTGTAATCATATTACATATTTTGTATATCATTTGTTTCTATGCTTAGTTTTTGTAGCCACTTACGTTGAGAAGCTTTTTTCTCTTTTTATATACATTGTTCTGAATGGCACATTAAAATGTTTATAAGTGTGTGAGAAATACTGTGTATTTTTTGTATGATAGAAAGAATTTGCGATATCAATTTAGGTTCTGTTCTTGATTAAATTTAGATTTTTAACATCGATTCTGTTTGATATGTTGATTTTTTCCACAAATATAAAAAGGTGCATTTTCATTTAGAAAGCTATCTAGTTTTGCAAGACATTGTATTAACGTGAAAAAAATTATCCCGTCGAACTCAGGATAGTAAATAATAAAATATTCACAACCTTGTAAGTAATATATATGTATATATATATAGATATATATATGGATATAGGTATAGATATAAATATAAAATGTTTTAATATTCATTTATTATGTTATAATAAAAACTTTAAAAGTATTGCAAAATAAAATCATGTCTGAATAAAAATTTCAGTTTCTTAATTACAAGGATGAGCTTTAAATTCTTGTGGGTATACAAGTATTTTAGAGAATGTGAATCCATTTTGAATACACATTTATAAGTTTCTGTTTTAATTTTTTATTGTGACACGTGAATTCCCTAGGAATGCCTCATGGAACCCCAGGGTCACGTGGAACACAATTTGAAGGCCACTGATCTAGAGGTTAGAGTACATTTCATAATTGGATAGCATTTATCGATAAAGTATAGCTCGAAAACACAACAACAATTATACAACTCTACTGCACATCATATTTAGAATTATCGAAGCACATATGGAGTTAAAGGTAACTGGGACGTTGGAATGTTTTAAATCTTGCAATTTTTATTGTAGTTTTAATAAAAAGAGGGCACTATTTACTGTATTCATAGAGACATTTTTTATGAGAACTCGATAAATAGAACGCTAGAAAACTGAACCTTAATGTTGTGAACAAATGTGATGCAAAAAAGATTCAGGTACATTTTTTTTTTTAAAATCCGTATTGTGTATAATTTTTTTATTATAAAATACAAATTTTTCTGTAAAAGGAATATAACTTTTCTGTAGTATATCCTCAAACTTTTTGAAAGTTCTCCATTTTTTGCTCAAAAAATAAACAAAATTTTGAAGGAAAATTTTGTTTTTGAAAATGTTAATTATCTGAAGTCTTAAATTTATAAATACTCAGTGTAGTTTTTAAATTATTAATGAAGTAGACAGAGCACAAAATGAATCGTGAGCATTATTCTTAATTAATTTCACAGCTTTTAAGATAAATATTTCGTTCTTTTTTCTATTTGCTGATTGTGCTGCTTTATACTCATAAATAACTTTTTATGCTTATGATTGTTGTTTTTACTTTAAAATAAATAAGTATGCATATGTAAGATTACAAAAACCGAGCTTCCTTTGTTATCATTTTAAAATCATAGTTCTGATTTAAATTGGGTTTCAAATTAACTCATAGAAGTATCATTTCTGTACTTTTAAAACAATACTTAAATATATGTGTAAAGAATTCTGTAATATCTTGTAATAATGATGTTCAAATGGAAGTAAATGTACTACAAATATAATAATAAAATCTTTAATATAAATCTTTAGTATTTTTATAGAGGAAACTTTTGTGAATCGTTAAAAACATGTGTTGTGGTGAAGTAGGGAATAGTAATTAAAAAAACTTCTAATAATCTATAATTTAAAATTTGAAAAATGCTAAAGAAAAATCCAGTTAATTATGGTATGTTTTTATATATATTTTAAAACAATATTACTTTAAAGATTATAGAAAAAATCTTTTTTATTTGCCTTTTTTCAAAATGCAAACACCGGTACACTTTTCTCAAAATGTTTTTTTACCTATAGTGCTGATATTTTGCGTACTATAAAATTCACAAATTTCCACTAAAGGGAATGAATTTTCTTTCAAATAAACATTCACAAATTTTAATATCTAAAGTGCATTTAAATCACAAAATGCAAAATTTATTTTTTTAAATGTGGGTTACATTTATTATATGGACTCTTATATTTGTAAGTACTTTGCAAAATTTCAAAGCTATATAGTGTAATTTATGCAAAATGTACCTAAGGATTAGAACATGAGACGAAAATAAAGAAAAAAAGTTACTGATTATTAATTGCTCATACAGGACTATTTATAATTAAAAGTGAGATTTTTTTTACATTAACCGGTACATAAATTTATACGGAAAATTTAATGTAAAAACATTATTTTCATTGTTTTTAATTTAAGTAATTAAGAACCCTTTAGAGTTGGTGCAAAAAAAAGTTCCCTTTTTCCTTCTCACAAACGTCCTAGTAATCTTAAAATAATAAGCGAAATTATAAATTTTTGTAAAGTATTTTTCTCCTAATTAGAAAAAAATAAAAATAATTTTAAATCCTTTTCATGACAAAATATTTTTCTTTAAGTTATATTTGCTGGAAAATTCTGATTTAAATTTGGTGATACTGAATTTTAAAAAAAATCTGAAAATAATGGGACGATTTATTATTTTTTTATCCCACGCATGCTTATTGTGTAATATTAAAAAAAATATATCAACATGATTTTGTTTATATTTAATTATTTTTCTCATGTAGAACTTTACTTCTTATATTTTCTAAATAGTGGAATTATAAGTTAGATATACTTGAAGAATGGTTGAATACGTTAAATTTTGAAAAATTTCAGGATCGCAAACTATAGCACGTGGCCAAATGGGCGCGGAATACTAGTGGCACTATGCAGACTCTAAAAAATTAGTAAATTTTTTTGAGTGGGTGGAAGTTGATGAACTTGTCATAGCTTTTTTAAAAAAGCCAGAATTCGGGACATGTATAAAACTTCAAAAAGATCGGAAAAATTTTTTTGAAGATAAATTTACAGATTTTGTAAATTATTAAATGTTATTTTTGGGGATTTAATTTTTAAGATTGTACTCTTCTTTTCGCTCATTTTGCGTTCTAATATCTAAAAGGAGGGAAAACAAGGGGAAATTTTTGATCAGACTTGGGGTACTATTAGTACTTTTTAGGGGTTAACCTCAATGTAATTTCCCCAGAATAGCCAGAAAACGAGAAGCAGCCTTCAAAAACTGCTTAGCTTTTATCAATTTAAAATTTTTAAATTCCGCAACGATTTTTAGCTTTTTTGGTAAACCGTCTGCTTACAATGCGCGAGGTCAGTGTTTGAATCCAAGCGCGCGCGCGATCAAATTTTTTTCTTCAATTCATTTAATTATTTTTTTTAAAATTAAATTTATTTATGAAGGATTTTTAAATACTAGCTGGTATACTTTTTTTCGCGGGGGGGAACTGAAAATTAAACAACACAGATTAAAGGATAAAAGTTTTAATGAGTTAATTTTTGGGGAATTCCTTTAAAAAAAAAAGTTTTTTGTATCTCAGCTGAAAAAAAAAAAAAAAAAGAAAAAGGAAAAAAACATTTGTTAAATTTTTAAATCTGTAGATCTTTTAATGATAAAAGGATTTTAAATTTTAACCCCCAGCACTTTGTGGGTCCATTTTTTAAAAAACCCCCCTAAGATGATCTGCCAGCAAAAATAAACATTTTTAAAATTTTGTGTAATGAAGCTTAAAATAGTTAAATAATTACACCGAAAGTGTAATATATTTAAAATTACTTTCTGTTTTAATTTTATTTTTAAAAATTTTAATACTCCAAAGCCACGCCGTTTCTTAAGTTATAATGGCGATTCAATGAAAAACATAGCGAAATGTTGATGATAGAGTCAAGTTGGCAAATGTCAAGCTACTTTCATATAGCTCGAGCTTTATTAGAGATTTGTAAGACCCGCTGTGTAGGGGAACGATAATGCATTATCTATCGCATTATGATTTACTGCACCTTTTTTCAAGCAATTTTTTTTTGTTTTTTTTTTATCACTACATTGAAAATTAAGGGATATACATAAACAAAACACTCCACTTTGGGAAATTTAATCCGTTAGACCTAATAAATTAATTAAAGATATCACACTGTAAAATTAATTATATACATCATTCACTTAATACAAATAGCCAAATCGTTTTCTAAGGTCTTCATTAACATACACAAATATAAGACACTTAAATTTTGAAACTAACTATTTTTTCGGGACAAAAATGATAATCTTTGCAATCCACTGAAAACGCCGTCTGCTGAAAACGCAATATCCGCTACATAACTATTCGCCTTCCCCGCTAAAATACTCATCATAGAATCCGTGCTGTCATATATCTTGGAAGAGTGGATTTCAAAGTATATTCCTGCTAAGTATTAGAAGAATATTCCTGCTAAGTTGGTGTAGTGTGGTAGTTAGGAGACAGGGATACCAGCTCAGGTATCGTCCACATCACTTGACCATGGTTAAAAATTACGAGGCCCGTCGTCAAAAGCCCTTGTGTAGCTGAACTGTATGACGTTAATATTCACTCACTCACTCCAAAAAGTAAAGTACAGAAGCTATAATTATTTTTATAAAAATGCAATATCTGCCTATTCAATTAAAATTATAGCTGTATAATTAACTACTAACCACGAACAAATTTTGAAGATTGTCCAAATGATGCAGTATGAAAGAGAAAGTTTATTTACTTTAAGTACCAGAAGCGAAAAAAAGTATTTATTTTGAAAAAAGATCAATTTATTACTACCAAATGTGCATAATAAAATCATAAAAAAAACCCATTCAAATAAAGAGAAATTTATAACAACCCTTCTCTTCAAAACCTAGTTTTATTCTGAAGTAAAAAAAAATAGGGATTATGCTGATCACAGGAATTAATTAGAAGCGAGCGCCTTGCGTAGCCAAAACAAAAAGTGTTTCTTCACAAATACAAAAAGATATATGCTGTCGTGGTCTTTCTTGCAGCACACGCTAGAACTGCTTGTAGATGGCGGAATTTTTTCTTACTTACTTAACAAATATCGTTATACATATTTTGGACACTTCACACACAATATCTTTATAAATTATAGCCTATACTACAAATCATAGTCTATGTGTTATTTTGATGTATAAGCTATATTACTGTAAAGTTTCATTAAAATCCATTCAGTTGTTTTTGCGTAAAAGACGACCAAACATCCTCACAAACTTTCGCGTTTATATTATATATTAGGATTAAATATTTTTTGTTATTATTTTGTATTTTATAAAGTAAAAAAAAAAAAATTACTGAAATTATATATAAAAAATTATATTAAATTTTGTAAATACATTTTATATTAATAAATGATATTTATAGTAAAATATATAATAAATATTAAACGATATTTAAAAAAAAGTAATTACAAATAGTTTCATATTGTGAAATATAATATACTATAAATAAAGCATTATATGTAATATAAAATAATTCATAGAATGTATTATTATTATTAAATAAATTATTTTATAATTAATATAATGAAAAATATGTCTGTTTTACATATTATTAATTTAAATATTTTATCATTTTATAAAGTATTTAATAAGTCATTCTCAAACAAATCTATTTAATTTAAAAAAGTTTAATTAAATAAGTTTTGCAAATTTATTTAAATAATTTCTTTAACAAATTAATGATAATTTCAATAATAAATCATAATTTAATAATAAACAATAATTTTAATAATAAATTAATAATATTTCTTATTAATACTAATGCTTAATAATAAATAATTAATTAAAATATATAGTAATTAATGAATTAATTACAATATAATATATAGTAATTAAATAGTTAAAATAAATAGTAATTAATTAGTTAATTTTTATAAATAATAATTCATTTACTTATTTAAATTATTAATAACTCCATTAATAATTATTTTAAATATTTTTATTGAATAATTATTTTAAATATTTTTATTGAATAATTATTTTAAATATTTTAATTAATAATAATTTTACATATTTTTAATTATTAAAATTTTATATTTATATTTATTATAAATATTTTTTTAATAATTATTGTAATTATTTTTATTAATAATTATTTTAAATATTTTTAATTAATATAAAAATTTTAATTTTTTTTAATTATTAATAATTTTAAATATTTGCAATTAATAATAATTTTAGATAATTTTACTAATATAAAATTTTGGGGTTATATATTTTAATTTTTTTTACATTATAAAATACAAAATCCCTAAAAAATATCGTTTAATATTTAAAAAACCCTTTTTAAAAATTTTTTTACATTTAAAAACCTTTTTAAATAAATTTTTTTAAATTTTAAAAAAATAATTAAATGAATTGTGAAAAAAAAATTTTGGGATCACACACGTGGAATCAAACCCATTACCCGCGCATCCCAACCAGAGGGGATTTTTCAATCGCTCGCCCGTTGCGGAAAATTAAAAAGTAACCTGTATAAAAGCTTTTAAACATGAAAATTTTTGAAGACTGATTTTCTGAATTGAACGGGGCCCCCTTGGCGGAATTCATTGAGGGTTGGGAAAACCCCAAAAAAGGGGACCCCCACTAGTGCACCAAGTCCGATCCCAAATGAATTTCCAAATCGTGCCCTCCCCTTTTTAAATTAATCTTTCCTCATATGAAAGATATTTCTAATGCGCCAAAAAAAAAAATGTTTTCCCAAAGAATGCTCAGAATCCCAAACTGTAAAACCCCTAATTAAAAACCCCTTTATTTTTAGATGTAAAGTAGACCGGGGAAGCCAAAGGTTTTTTTATAATTTTTATTTTTTCTATAACGAATTTTTTTACTTTTATTTTTTTTTCTATTTTTTTTAAAAAAATATTTTGTCTTTAAAAATAAAATATATGCAAAAATTTATTTTTTTTTATTTATTTTGTTAAAAAAGGGATACTTTTTTGCTCTTTTTTTTTGTATGAAAAATTTCTTTAAAAAATTTTTAAAAATGTAAAAAAAACTGTAAATCTATATTATTGACCTCATTCTAACCTGCATGTATTATCAAGGGGAAACGAAGTTTCAAAAAGTCCTTTTGGGGGCCGGGAACCCCTATGGTAGGGTTTTTTGGCACGCCGAAGTTGGCTGCCGCTGCAGCGCGTGCGACCACTGTTTTAAAGTATTCCATATTCAACAGGGGGGATATTAGAGTTAGAGCTGTGTCAAATACCTAGCATAATAATTTAAACATATAAATTTATATTTTTGATGAGATAACAAATGAAAAAAACCAGATTTCTAACTATTAATAAATTATATTGTTTGCCAAGTCGGAAACAGAATGAGCTATGCAGTAAAATTCTCTTCATTCTCCCGGTGACTTGTTTTCTTGTGAGTAGCATATGTTGCATTTTTTGGTAAAAAACACATCTTTTGTAACCAAAACAAGAGGAGGTCCTTCACATTTAATTAAATTTTTTTCTAATTTCTGTCTTGCATTAAAGAGACCACGTTCGAGTTTACCGTTCAGTTAATTAAGTAATTAAGTCAGAAAGTCAATCCAGCGTAAAGAGCCTTCAACTTAAGAAAAAAATTCTTTGAGAGAGAGCGATGACTTAACTATTCAATAAATCATTAAGTGGAAAATCAGCGTCCTTGTGTCTGGGTTTAACAAATTTTTAATTCAAGTACAATAATATGTATTTAAAAAATGCTTTTTTACTAGATAATGCCGAAATTGAAGACAAATTTTATGACAGTATTCCCCAAAAATTGTATACGAAAATATTTTGATAGCCATCAAAGGTATAAACATTTTTGTCTGCATATTAAAACCGAAAAAGAGAAGCATGCAATGAAAAAGTTATTTTTAATTCTCAAATGGTATATAACATTTAAAATTTTAAAATATGCCTTTTTATAGAAATTGTATAGTTTGAGTTTACTGCAAATTAATTAAAATGAAAATAGATATTTATACTGTCTTCGGACGCCAAAATGTAAAATCTTATAAAAACAATTAATATATTTTTTTTTTTTACTCTATTCCTTAGATCAACAAAGAAAAATTTAATTTTATCTACTTTTTCTTAAATAGTTACAATTAAAATAAATATGTATATACATATGACAGAATCACAACATTAAGTGGTAATTAATTTTTATTTATTATCATTGAAGTATTGTAATTTTATCCAAAATAATCGTGTACATAAAAGTTCAGTTCAACTGAATGCTTTAAAACGTGAGAAAAAGAACTTTTCACAAATTTTGACACAAGTCGCCAAAACGGTCGCTAAGTCGCAGAAATGATGCCAATGTGGCTGTTTTTGTAATTCTTTAAATAATTAGTTTTAATCAATTCATTTTATTAATTATAATTAAATTACTGTATTCTTATCCAAAACAATAATGTATATAAAATTTCAGCTCAACTTAGCGATTTAAAATGTATTTTATTAATGACTAGCTGGTATACCCGTTCTTCGCACGGGTAAACTGAAAAATTAAAAAACACAGATTGAAGGATAAAGAAGTATTTAATGAGTTAGTTTTACGTGAATTGCAAATTAAACAAAAAAGGTTTTGCCTATCTCAGGTGAACAAAAAACAGAAAGAAAAAAAAAACACTTTTGTTAAATTTAATGTAGTGTAATAAAATGTTCAAGTATGTAGATCTAATAGATAAAAAGGATAATAATAATAGTAACACTCTTGAGGGTCAATTTTTGAAAATACCTCCCTAAGCTGATCTCTCCTCAGCAAAAGTAACACATTGTTGAAAGCTTTGTGTAATGAACGCTTAAAATAGTGTAAAGAATTTATATATCTGAAAGTGTAATACATTAATATTAATTTATGTTGTATTTATTTTACGTTAAAATTGTAATATTCGCAAGCAACGCCTTTTCTTAAATTTTAATGGCGATTCGATGAAAAACATAGCGAAATGTTCACGATAGAGTCAAATTGGCAAATGTGTAGTTACTTTCATAGCTCGAGCTTTATTAGAGCTTTGTAAGACCCGCCGTGTAGGGAAGCGATGCACATTAAGGCTTTATATAGCGCATAATGATTTAATGCAGTTTTTATTACAATATTTTTTTGGCTCACTACATTGAAATTTAAGTGATATAAATAAACAAAATACTCCACTTCGGGAAATTTAATCCGTTAGAGCAAATAAATTAATTAAAGATATTCCACTGTAAAATTAATTATATACACCGTTCCCTAAAATAAATAGTCAAATCGTTTTCTAAGGTCTTCATTAACATTCAAAAACATAAGATACTTAAATTTTGACCTAAACTATTTATTCGGGACAAAAATAATAATATTTGCAATGCGCTGAAAACGCAATATCTGCTACAAAACAATTTGCCTTCCCTTCTAAAATACTCATCATAGAACTCGTGCTGCCATAAATCTTCGAAGAGTGGATTTCAAAGAATATTCCTGCTAAGTATTGGTAGGATATTCCTTCTAAGTTAGTGTGGTGTGGTAGTTAGGAGAAGGGTGTACCAGCTCAGGTGTCATCCACGTCACTTGACCGTGGTTCAAAATTACGTGGTCAGTTGCCAAAAGCCCTAATGTAGCTAAATAGTGCGACGTTAATATTGACTCACTCCAAAAAATACAGTACAATAGTTATAATTATTTTTATACTTAAAATGCAATATTTTCCTATTTAATTAAAATTATAGCATTGTAATTAACTACTAACCTCAAACAAATTTTGAAAATTTGTCCAAAAAGTGTAGTGTGAAAGAGAAAGTTTATTTACTTTAAGTACCACAGAACCTATAAAAGCATTTATTTTGATAAAAAGATCAATTACTTACTACCAAATGTACATAATAAAATCTTTAAAAAACCATTCAAATAAAAGAGATTTATAACAACCCCCCCCTTAAAAAACCTATTTTTTTCTGAAATAAAAAATAAAAAAAATTGGGATTATGCTGATCACAGGAATTAATTAAAAGGGCCCCTTTGGGTAGCCAAAAAAAAAAGTTTTTTCTTCTAAAAAAAATATAGATATTTACGTGTGGTCTTTTGCAGCCCCCTGAAATGCTTGCAAATGGAAAAATTTTTTTTTCTACTTATTTGACAAATACGTTATATTTTGGACTTTTTCACACAATTTTTTTATAAATTATAGCCTATTCTATAAATTATAGCCTATGTGTTATTCTGATGTATAAGGATATTACTGAAAAAGTTTTATTAAAATCTTTTTTTTTTTTGCGGAAAAAAAACATTCTAAACTTTCGATTTATTATATTTTCTAGATTAAAAAATTCCATCAAGATAAATAAATAAATATATAAAATGGGGAAATGTAGGAATTGAAAAGTAATTTTCATTATGAGTCTTCTTATGACAATGCTGATAAGAATTTTACATGCTGATCTAAATTATCAAACGATTTTATATGCTGATTTAAATTACAAACATTTAAGTTACGATATATTTATAAATGCAAATTCTATATACAGATAAAATATTGAATGAAAATATATTTCGTTTAATAATGTGTTTAATTTCAGGAAATTTAAAATTTAAATCTTCTAAAAAATAACGGTGTATACCTGATTAAAGATTTCTGTCGCCTACAAATACACGACATTGTTTCAAAAATCGATGGAAATGTTTTAAAATGCATTTCCCTCGACAATGATGTGCACTTTTTTTTTATAAACATCTTTTTTAACTGAAACAAAAAGAAATGTAGCGTATATGTTAGTTTGAATCTCAAGAAAATTATAAAAAGATGAAGATTTATTTGAAACTCATTCAACAATCGCTTTCTTAGCGGATATGGGAAAAATTTGTTCATGCCAGTTTTGCGTTCTAAATATCTTTAAAATTTTTTTTTTTTGGCCCTGGTAGCCTAGGATCAAAGCCATGGACAAACGGGGGTGTTATAAGTTTGACTCAGGGCATAGCCCATACATCCGTTTAAAAAAAAGTAAACCAATTTCAATGCACCATAAATCAAGAACGATTTAAGACATTATATATTACTTTTTAAAAAAATGTATGGGATTATTTTAAGTTTTGTGTGAGACAGTCATACATGTTCTATATATAAATCCTTAGTCACACGACACACATTCATCAAGTAATCCCTTTCCCCTCAAACGCATCTCGGTATCCGTTGTCCTCCTGTAGAGATTTGAAATTTTTTCCCGCTCTGTAGATCAACATGTAAGTTAGAGACAAAAACATTGTCTTTTACAAAACAGCCAACCGCGGAAGAGATCAGAAGTGTTAAGCGGACTTGGGAGATAACGGGGATGGATGTTGATGGGGCTCGTCAAATATGACCTTCTGATGTTAAACACGGGTAACTCTTTTTTAATAATCATTTTTTTATTTAATTTTTATACTTTAAAAATATTTTTAAAGGGAAATTTTTTGTATGAAATATAACATCAGACAAATGTTCATCATTTTTCTCGATACAGAGATTGGCTATTTTTAACGCGTTTTCCATTACACCACGTAACGCTTCTGGTTGAAGGTTCAGTATTTCGTCTCAAATGTTCTGCTTCAGCTGTCTAACAGTCTCTAGCTTATTAACGTACACTTTGTGTTTTAAATATCTCTATAAAAAATGTCGGGCGCAGTTAAAACTGGCGAACAAAGTGGAACGCACATCTGCTATAAAACTCTTCGCCTTCCCCGCTAAAAATACTCATCATAGAACCTGCAGCCATATATCTTGGAAGAGTGGATTTCAAAGAATATTGCTATAAGTATTGGCAGAATAGTCCTTCTAAGTTGGTGTGATGTGGTAGTTAGAGAAGGGGGGCAATCAGCCTGTGTCATCCACGTCACTTGACCGCGGTTCGCCAAAATTACGTGGTCCGTTGCCAAAAGCCTCATGTAGCTGAATAGTGCGACGTTAATATTCACTACTCCAAAAATACAGTACAATAGTTATAATTATTTTTATACTTTAAAAATGCAATATTTTCCTATTCAATTAAAATTATAGCCTTATAATTAATCCATTAACCAAAGACAAATTTTGAAATTTGTCCAAATGATGTAGTTTGAAAGAGAAAGTTTATTTACTTTAAGTACTACAGAACCGATAAAAGTACGGTTCTTTGAAAAAATCACTTTTGTACTACCAAATGCATAATAACCCTTCAAAACCTAGTTTTTTCTGAAATAAAAAATGGGATTATGCTGATTAGAATTAATTAGGAAGCGAGCGCTTTATGCATCCAAAACAAAAAGTGTTTCTTCTCAAATAAAATATAGATATATATTGTCGTGGTCCTTTTTTGCAGCGCACGCTAGAAATGCTTGCAGATGGCAGAATTTTTTTCTACTTACTTGACAAATATCATTATATATATTTTGGACTCATCGCACAATATTTTTATAAATGATAGCCTATTCTATAAATTATAGCCTATGCGTTATTCTGATGTATAAGGCAATATTACTGTAAAGTTTCAGTAAAATTCATTCTGTTGTTTTTTTGTGAAAGACAAGACGGACAAACATCCTCACAAACTTTCGCATTTATAATATATATCTAGATTAAAAATTCCTTTAAGATAAATAAATAAATATATACAGAGTGTGAGCTAATAGTAGGAATCGAAAAAGTAATTATTCTTTATGAGTCTTCTTATGACAAATGCTGATCAGAATTTTACATGCTGATCTAAATTATCAAACGATTTTATATACTGATCCAAATTACAAACAGTGAAGTTACGAAATATTTCTAAATGCAAATTCTTAGTATACAGATAAAATATTGAATGTAGAGTATACTTTCTTTTAATAATGATGTGTTTAATTCTATACCTGAAATTTACTCTGGCCAGCCCTTTCCTCAAAATAACGGTAGGTAAACTCGATTAAGGATTTCTGTCGCCTATTTCTAAATACATCAAACATTGCCTGTGCTAGTATCGATGGTAATGTTTTTAAAATGCACTTCCTCAGACAATGATGTGCACTTTTTATTTATAATACATCTTTTCAACTGAAATCTAAAGAGAAATGTAGCGTATATGTTAGTTTGAATCTCAAGAAAATTATAAAAAGATGAAGATTTATTTGAAACTCATTCAACAATCGCTTTCTTAGCGGATATGAGAAAATTTAGTTCATGCCAGTTTTGCGTTCTAAATATCTTAATATCTTTCTTTTTTAGTGGCCGTGGTAGCCTAGTGATCAAAGCCATGGACAAACGGCCGGCGTGTTATAAGTTTGACTCAGGGGCATAGCTACCACCGTATCATCCGTATAATAAAGAAGTACACAATTTCAATGCACCATAAATCAAGAACGATTTAAGACATTATATATTACTTTTAACAGAAATGTATGGGATTATTTTAAGTTTTGTGTGAGACAGTCATACATGTTCTATATATAAATCCTTAGTCACACGACACACATTCATCAAGTAATCCATTTCCACTCAAACGCATCTCAAGGTATCCGATTCAGGTCCTCCTGTAGAGATTGTGATATGCTTTTCCAGCTCTGTAGATCAACATGTAAGTTAGAGACAAAAACATTGTCTTTTACAAAACAGCCAACCGCGGAAGAGATCATGAAGTGTTAAGTCAGGACTTCTGGGAGATAATCGGGTAATTGGTATGTTGTAGTCCAGGACTCGTCAAATATGACCTTCTGATGTTAAACACGGATAACTCTTGTAATAATCATTTATTTTGATTTTCAATTTTTATACACAACAGATTTTAAGGAAAGGTATGAAATATGTAACATCAGGCAAATGTCCATCATTTTTCTATACAGATACTGGCTGGCTTTAACGCGTTTTCCAATACACCACGTAATGCTTCTGGTTGAAGGCTCAGTATTTCGTCTCAAAATGTTCTGCTTCAGCTGCTCCAATGAAGTCTAGCTTCATACACCCACTTTGTGTTTTAAATCTATCAATAAAAATGTCGGCGCAGTTAAATCTATGTCGAAGTGATCTAAGGGAAATCTGAATTTTTTGAAATTAGAGATTCACCAAAAATTTCACACAGTAGGTCCACAGTTTGCCTGGCCACAACCACAAATTAGGAAACCACAAATTAGGATTCTGCTTTTCCATTGGCCGCAAAAAATTTCAATCATTGTTCTGTAAGAAGCTCCGGAAATGGCTGGATCGACGGCGAATTGAGACAGATGGATCATCTGCAACACTCTGCCGCAAAGTGTTTTCGTTGTCTTCTGTGCGAATATTTCGATGGGCTCCTCTTCCAGGACAGTTGACCACTGAACCTAGTTCCACAAAATGACCGACAAAAGGCCTAATCATGAAGGCTGTGAGAGTTGATTTTGAATTAAAATATTGCCGATGTTTACGCTGCGTGCTAACAATTGATCGTAGACAAGAATAGAAAACTCAATAATTTTATCGCATTGTTTTGTGTTTTATGGTTCCATAAATTTCCAAGAATTCAATTATAACCTACAAAAAGAAAAATAATATAATACCAAAAATAAAAAAAAAAAGTTGTTTGTGTTTAACATTGGAAGATCTTATTTGGCTCAACCTGTAAATCGGTGAAGGAGATGTTCATCGTAGTATTATCGCCCTTTGTCTGACCTCTTATGGTGCACCATCCAATTGGAGAATTAAGTGTTCAAATTCGTCTGGCAACTATGGCATCAACCAAAGAATTAACAAATCCAAAAACGTGGCTTCTGTGATAGTTTGCTAAATTCACCACCATTTCATTAAGAGTACATCTACTTTACGAGTTACTGAGGTGGTGCGTGTTTTTGATTGTTACTGTTTTACAGTATCTGGAAAGTGTATACATCTTTATGAATTACCCTGTATATTTAAGAGCGTGATTTTTCCCGAAAAGACATTTGGACTTTATTAATAGAATGACTAATTGTGTAAAAAAATACACATTGATAAAAGCTATTAAACCTTACAGTTACACATTACTATTTTTTGAAAAATTGTGTTGAGACAGTAAAAGTAAATGTAATTTATGTTTTAATACTTCAGATTATACTATTTAGTTGAAGTAAACTGAAATTATTACTGAAAGTAAAAGATTAGTTCGACCAGCCATCATTTTCCAATTTCAAAAAAATTAAGAATTTTGAAGTTTTTAGCCTTTACAAAGTGCCCTACTTTTTAAAATTATAAGTCATTTTAAGATTTTATGCTTCTTAGATTATTGCGAACGAAATTAGTGTGGATTTGAAAATCTGTTCACCTGTTGAGTTTTTGTTGCTCGTCTTCAGAATACTATAAAATACACTGTTGTTGTAGCAAATGCAACGCACGGCATGAAGGAATCATCAGAATTAAATGAACGTTGCTGAAAATATCAATTATAGGATAAAATAGTTAAGTTTATAAGTAAAATAGTTAAGTTTCAGGGCCACCAATAATATGCATTGGTGTGCGCAACGCTCTGAACTGATTCTGAAAGCGTATAAATAGAGGGCTATAGTGATGAAATTATAGCTCTATAACAACTACTAATCACAAGTCAAATTTTGAAGATGTGTCCAAATGATGTAGTGTGAAAGAGAAAGTTGTTTATTCACTTTAAGTACCAGAAGCGATAAATGTATTTATTTTGAAAAAAAAGATCTATTTCTTACTAACAAATGTGCATAAAAAATCATAAAAAAAATATTCAAATAAAGAGAAATTTATAACAACTTTCAAAACAGTTTTTATTCTGAAATAAAAAAATAAATTAGGGATTGCACTGATTACAGGAATAAATTAGAAGCAAAAGCCTTGCGTAGTCAAAACAAAAAGGGTTTCTTCACAAATAAAATACGTGGACTTTTTTGCAGCGCACGTCAGAATAGCTTGTAGATGGCAGAATTGTTTCCTACTTACTTGACAAATATCGGTATACGTATTTTGTGGACACACTTCACTCACAATATCTTTATAGCTTATAGCCTATGCTACAAATTATAGTCTATGTGTTATTCTGATGTATAAGCTATATTACTGTAAATTTCATTAAAATCCATTCTGTTGTTTTTGCGTGAAAGTCGACCAAACATCCTCACAAATTTCGCATTTATAATATATATTAGGATTAAATATTTTTTGTAATGATTTGTATTTAATAAAGAAAAAAATTACTGAAATTATATAAATAATTATATTAAATTTTATAAATATATTTTATATTACAAATGATATTTATAGTAAAATATATAAAAAATATTAAACAATATTTAAAAAAAATAGTTACAAATAGTTTTACATTGTGAAATACAATATACTATAAATAAAGCATTATATGTAATATAAAATAATTCATAAAATGTGTTATTATTATTAAATAAATTATTTTATAATTAATATAATGAAAAATATGTCTTTTTTATGTATTATTAATTTAAATATTTTATCATTTTATAAAATATTTAATGAGTTATTTTCAAATAAATCTATTTAATTTCAAGAAGTTTATTTAAATAAGTTTAATAAATTTATTTAAATAATTTCAATAACAAATTAATAATAATTTCAATAATAAATCATAATTTTAATAATAAACAATAATTTTAATAATAAATTAATAATAACTCTTATCAATACTAATGCTTAATAATAAATAATTAATTAAAATTTATAGTAATTAATTAATTAAGTGCAACATATAATATATAGTAATTAAATAGTTATAATAAAATAGTAATTAATTTGTTAATTTTTATAAATAATAATTAAGTTACTAATTTTAATTATTAATAACCCAATTATTTTTAAATATTTTTTTGAATAATTAATTTTAAATATTTTAATTAATAATAATTTTAAATATTTTTACCATTAAATTTTTATTTATAATTATTATAAATATTTAATAATTATTGTAATTATTTTTATGATACACTATTACATTTTAACTAATTATATTATTTTATCATTACTTATATATTTTCTATATTTTATTACATATAAAAATATCGTTTATCATTTAGCCAAACCTTTAAAAATATTTACATTTAAAAACCTTTAAATAAATTTATTTAATTTAAAAAATAATTAAATGAATTGTGAAGAAAAAATGTTGATCACACACGTGGAATCGAACCATGACCTCACGCATACTAAGCAGACGATTTTTCAATCAAGCTACGAACTCGTTGCAGAAAATTAAAGTTTAATTGTATAAAAGCTAAGCATGAATTTCAAAGGCTGATCTCTCCGAATTGACTGGCCATTCGGCGGAATTGAGGGTTACACCCTAAATTGAGTGTTGAGGGTAATTACACTGAGGGTTGAACACCCTAAAAGGGTACTACTATTACACCAAGTCTCGATCCCAAATGAATTTCATTAGTCATGCCCTTCCCTTACATAAATTAATCTTTCCTCATATGAAAGATATTTCGAATGCGCAAAAAAAAATTGTTTAACAATTGAATGCTCAGAATCGCGTTAAACTGTAAGTTACAAATTAAACTCTTGATTTTGAGATGTAAATGTAGATCGGTGCAAGTACTAGGTTTGTATTATAATTTTTATTTTACTATAATGAATAGAAATATTTATATTTTATGTTTTCTATTTTTTTAATAAATATGTCTAAATATACGTAATATATGCACAATTTTATTTATTTATTTATTTTTTGTTGAAAAATAGGTATACTTTATGCTCTTTGTTTCTATGTAGAAAATATCTTTAAGGTATGTGACTACCCAAAAATCCTCGGTTTGTAGAAAATTTTCGAAATTTTTTTATGTTTTAATATTATAGCCCATTTTGGTATATATAACTCAAAAGTGCGTTTATCCATATTTTACGACAACAGAGGAGAGCAATTTTAAGAAAAAAAACGCCAATAATTATTTCAATTGGTGGTAACTCTGGAAATAATGTGAATTTTTCAAAATTTCTATTGCTTCCTCTGTAGAGGTCTGAGCTATATACAGTCAAAATATTATTATAACAGAAGCATTTTTCACAAAAGGAGAACATTTTGAAAAAAGATTATTCTAAGTTAATTTTTGGCCAAAATATTGTATTTAAATAATTTTTTTTTGTCAAAATGTCCTTAAAACAATTTTATGCATGTATTCTTATGTAAGTAACACTAAATATCATGAAAATTATCCATTTATGCGCTTTTACAAAATCACGGTACCGAACGTAGTCGGATACCTTAAAAAAAAAGAAACATAAACAAGGGAAATTTGTTACTACACAGTTTTCCTCTCTGTAAACGATTTAAACAAAAGAAGAAAACGTGGCAAAATATGTAGAACATTTTATCTATTTAAGATATGTGACTACCCAAAAATCCTTGGTTTGGAGAAAATTTTCGAAATTTTTTCATGTTTTAATATTATAGCCCATACGCTTAAGATTCCAAAATACTTTATTTTAGTTCTTACGATATTTAGAAGCTAAGTTATAGCTTATTTAGTAAACTGGAATGAAATTTTCAAAACCGGAAGGTATAAAGAGACATAAAATGTAAACAAAACAGTTTGAACGTTTTTCGTGACTTTAAGCAATATAAATAGTTTAATATTCATTGTAAATATAGATCAACGTATCCTTTATTTATTTATTAATACTTTTAATCTGGCAACTGTTTTAATTCAAGCTTGTTTTACTGAGTGGCAATAATATTGTCGTTTATAGTTTGTTTACATTGTCTGTAAAGCGTTCTTCTTAATTATTACTTACTTTTGATATTTTACAGTTTATTCATTCATTTTCATTTAATTTAACGTTTTATTTGACTGATTTTATTTGAAAAATGCCAAAAGCTAGATCGAGTGTCCAGAAAAGAGAAAAGTTTTTATGGTAATAGGTTTACAGTTAGCACAAAAACACACAATACGTCTGCAAGTGAGGCGAAATTGAGCAGTTTTTTGATGTGCCTGGAACCTGAATTTCATGGTTCTATTGGTGTGAATATAAGTAATTATTAATTTCCAAGATTTGATGGGAATTATTTCTTCAATCCTGTGTTGTCCGGAATGTTATGCAAACCCGGATTGAAACCGTCAAAGATTTAGACGTCTATCGCGTCTTTCTGCCAACATAACTCCTATGTTCTTTGACGGCCACGATTAATGGCAAAACTTTTCCAACCCAATACCAAGAAGATAAACAAGAGCATATGTAAATTAGATATACTATAAAAGGATAGAAGCTTTTGACATAGGATATAGCGGCAAGCCTATAGATATGAAAAGTAAGTGTTTAGAGATAGTAGTGTGGAATTATTCTGATCGATAGCGTGACAAAGTTTAGTAAAACTTTGCAGATCAAGAGTTAGTGTTCCATATTTCAAAGAATAGAAGCCAAGATAAAGAAGTTGGAACCTTCGTATATAAAAGTTTATAGATATCATTCTCTAGGTAAAGGAAGCAAAGGAGAACTGAAAAAAGGTAATATTAGATATAAGTAATTAGATGAATAGGATTATTAATGATAATTGAGATAAAGCATCTAGTTGCGTGATCTGACTTGAATACGTGGTTTAATTTGGGCTTTGACTCTCACTTTAATTAAAATTGTCAAATTAGAATTTAAGTAGTATGTTATTCTTAATAAAAGTTGTATTAAGAATTATTATGTCTCATCATTTTGATAATCCCACACCTCTAGCTTACGCGGAACCGGCACGACATGGTCATCACAGGATGGCTATAAGTCGCAATGGCGCCCGAACATATAAAATTCTGGGTTAGGTAATGTAGGTGGAAGTATTTGTCTTCTACCTGAAATGTACTTCTTTCAGGGTCGGAGAATATTGCAGAGTTTATCGAGTGTATCGATAATAACATACAGTTACTTGAAATCCCAAGTAATCTGTCATGTGCTTACTTAAAGAGTCATCTCAGGGAAGGGCTCAAGATTGGTATTCGATATTTGTCTGTTGTTGGTGCAAAATACAGCCACGGATTTTGCGCAGTTCCAAAGCCGAATTAGCGTAGGCTGGCTTTTCCCGCGGTCAAAAATAAGAAAGAACTACAGTCGAGTTTTATGCATCCCAGCAGGAAGAAATCAGGATCCTACTGATTTTGTGTATAGATTACTAAAAATAGAGAGAAGTTTAGAGTTAGAATGTCACAAGCAGACTTAGTGGATCATATTTTAGTTCGACTCGAACCACAGACTATGACTACGTGGGAAGTCCGAAACTACAAAACACGATACAACTTTAGAAGTCTTGGCTAAATTCGAAGAGAGAGATATTCTTGCAAATTACAAAGGTTATCAGAACGATAAAATAAAGACGAGGTCAAATGCGCGCTAGGATGCCTAATTTTGAAGCTAATGGTAGAAACGGGAGGAATTCCTGAAATAAGGCGTAGACCAAATAACAATAGAAATGTGAAATTTATGAGAATAGCCGTCAAAGTAATAGAGGGTTCGGAGAGGAATAGGTTTCATAATAATGATCAGAGATTCAACAACAGGGGTTACCTATTTCCTGAAATGAGCGAAATGATAATTTTAATAGAGGGGACCGTAGAAATATCAGGGGTTCGAGGAAAATTTCCAATCGAGGCGATAGGACGCAAAAGGGACGATTAAATATTGTAAAGGTAAATGATTGGTCTTATTGAACACACCCTGTAAGTTCAGCAGCTAACAAAGTATGCGCCAAATTTAAACAAAAATTTGAGGGACCTTATAGAGTCTTAGAAGTTAAGAATTTTAATAATATTGTAATATGAAAATCAGGAAAAGATTAACAGTTAACGTAGATCACCAAGAATATATCGTCATAGGAAATGTGACGAGGTCGAATTAGGAACAGGTATCCCAAATAGTATAAGATCAAGTCAGGAAACTCGTACTTCGAAAAAGTAAATTCAAGGATTAAATGAGTCACAATATGGGAAAGAAAAAATCTGCGGTGAATGTAGGTTAGAGGCAAAAGGGCTGGTAACCAATCAAATCCAATATAAAAATACAGAGAGGACCCATAAAACAACAAATCACTGGCCAGATCACTACCTAGTTCAGTTGGGAATGAAAATAAAACAAAAGGTTTAGATATAACCAGGGTATTAAAAGATCAGGTGTGTCGGGGACAAGTGACCACACAAAGAAAAGTGCAAAGAAAAGGAATAATAATAATAATAAAAGACAAATGTCATCCAGCAATTATTTCCAAAGCAGGAAAAGAATAGAAGAGAATACACAGAAGTTCCAAAATGAAGTAAGATACAGCTAAGACCACGACGGAGAACAGAAGAACCCAGACCAGCCAAGGACACACAGCTGGGAAGTCAAGGAAAGCGACGACAAGACATGCCTTACAACAAGAAATTCCAGTACAACCGAGGAAAGAAGAGTGATGACACCCTCATCGTTAACGAATGTGGGAGAAACATATAAAAATCAGGTTGTATTGTTTCATTTTATGATCTTCCAAATGTAAGTGGTCGGAAGAATTATTGCAGAGAAGGAAGTCTCAAGATGCTTAAAAGTTATAAGCCGTCAAACACTACAATGAGTGTTTATTTAATTTTGGAACTTTTTGACTTGTTAAAAATTTTTTCTGGAAGAGCCTATTTTGTAATCACACATTTGTTTGCTTCGATGTATGACTTCGTGAGATGCGAAAATTCCTTTGGTTATTTGTTATAATAGTTTATTGAAAATGTTTGCAATTGTATAATATGTGTATATATATATATGTTGTTGTATTGTTATGTATTAGAGGCATCTGGTTCAGGGAAACGCGGCGTAGTCAGGCACTAACAATAATACAACGAGGGCTGCGCGGCTCATTGGGAGTTTTTTGCTGAAACCAGATGGGATGGAGAGGAAAATTTATTGTGATATATAAATAATATATAAATTGATTGATATTATGGAATAGAGACTGGGAATAGTTTTCATTTCAGGGAGACTGACCCTGAAAAATCTTGAAAAGTATACGAATTATAGCTTCAACAAGAAGGGAGCGAAAGTTCCAGCTCCATGTGCAAGTTAGATTGGGTCTGCGCACCAGAATATTTGTTTTAGAATATTTATGTATAAATATTTCAAGTAACTGAATGTAAAAAGTGAGAGTGGGCATAAATTAAACAGTAATTATTAATGTTGGCCTAGTTATTGGAGTAAAAAATTTATTTGTCACGAGTTTAAATTTAAAATGGAATATTAAAATTTAATTCTAAGATGAGTAATGAAAATTAAAAGTCAAGATAAATTTTGAAATTATAAAAGTTAAAATTTAAGATTAAACTTGCAATGAAAATTAAAGTCAAGATAAATATTGGAAATTATAAAAGCAATGAGGATTTAAGATTAAAATTTGGGAATAAAACTCAGAAAGCGAAGAAATTTAGAAATAGAGATTTAGACACGTAATTATTAAGGGCATTGGAGAGAACCCTTAAGTAAATCACGTTTTTCTTTCTTGAGGGGTTAGATGCCCAGCCCAAGTGTCTTTCTTGCTAACATAACTCCTATGTTCTTTGACGGCCACGATTAATGGCAAAACTTTTCCAACCCAATACCAAGAAGATAAACAAGATAATATGTAAATTAGATATACTATAAAAAGGATAGAAGCTTTGATGATAGATATAGCGCGGTACCTGTGATATAGCGGCAAGCTTAGAGATAGTAGTGTGGAATTATTCTGATCGATAGCGTGACAAAGCTTAGTGTGAAATCTTGCGATCAAGAGTTAGCAGTCCGATAGTTTTGGAAAGAATAGAGTCACATAAAAGCAGCCAGAACCTTTCGTATATAAAAGTTTATAGATATCATTCTCTAGGTAAAAGGAAGGAGAACTGAAAAGGTAATATTAGATATAAGTAATTAGATGAATAGGATTATTAATGATAATTGAGATAAAGGATCTAGTTGCGTGATCTGACTTGAATACGTGGTTTAATTTGGGCTTCACTCACTCTTTAATTATTAAAATTGTCAAATTAGAATTTAAGTAGTATAAGTTATTCTAATAAAAGTTGTATTAAGAATTATTATGTCTCATCATTTTGATAATCCCACACCTCTAGCTTACGTGAACCGGCACGACATGGTCATCGTATGAGGATGGCTATGTCGCAGTTCTAGGAAGACTTTTACCTAACTTGTGTGTGGTTTGCAGTTGTGGATACATGATTGGCTTTTTACTTCTACTCCTAAAGAAAATAAAAATTCTCTCAATACTCTTTATTGGTATTTGGATTGAGATTGATTGGCAGAGGTTTCACAGCTGGTAAGAGTTGTTATGTACCCCAAATTTGCTATGCGTTTCTAAAATACCTTCATGAGCTCATGAACTCAAAGAACTGCTGGAAGCAGTACAGTTATGTTCAAGAAAATATGAAAGCTGCATCTAAAGAAGTGCGAAATTTTAAAAAGTACAACTTGTGGTGTTTTCGGTAGATGGCACATGGCAGCGGAGAGGCCATATGTCACTTAATGGTTGCGTTTCAGTTATTTCCATTGATACTGGAAAATTTTAGATCTGGAAGTAATGACACAGTATTGCAAAATGTGTGAATGAATGTGAAATCTGAGCATGAATGTTCAAATACCACAAAGGATCCTCTGGAAACATGGAAGTTGGAGTTTTTAGAATTTTTGAAAGGTCACTAATCAAACGAGACCTGCACACCGAGTACTATGGTGATGGTGATTCCAAGGGCTTTTACAAGTGAAAGATATATATGGTGTTTGAAAAGTCACAAAACTTGAATGTATAGGACATATACAAAAAGAGTAGGATCACGTTTACGAAAACTAAAAAAGCAAACACCAAAGGACTTTGGTGGAAAGGGGAAATTAACTGATAAATTTATTGGATAAACCGCAGAACTATTATGGGATCGCCACCCTGAAGCAAATGTTGATGCCCGAAAAAAGTCGGACCCGCTGTAATAGCCGCCTTCTTCTCACTGCCAGCTCATAAAATCAAAATCCCATGCATGCAAGCAATGTCCAACAGGGTTATGGCCAAGTGCAAGTATAAACAAGCATTATGTGATGGTAAATTATATGTAGATGCAAAACAGCAGGCCTTTCAAATTAGTGATTAAAGTGATAAAGCCTACTTATTTAGCACCCCTTGTGATAAGGAGTTACAAAATGCCTTCATGGCATGACTCAAAACAATAAAAGCTTTACAATTTTATTATTGTGGTCTGTTTTGTCAGGAAAGAAATTTTTGTTCATAAAAAACTTTGTTTTTTGGGTTCACACATTGCTGTCATCTTATATAATTTGCTATTTAGGGTCATTGCCTGTATTTAATTATTTAGGTATAGAAACTGGATCCAATGACACTTAAAGTTATATGGGAATTGACATGCAGAGAGAACAAAATCGAAACGCCAGTCGTTACCTTCAATAAAATCCCCACCAGAAAAAGCAAAACGCCAAAAAAGTCCAAATTAGCTAAAAATGAAGCTGCTAAAGAGGGCTTAAGCTATAAATAATATGGGGAGTTTTGAAAATGTTTTAAGTAGAAAAGTAATTATTTAGAGTTAAAATTCATATTAAATGTGTTTTACGAGAAACTGCAGTTATTCAATATTTTCTTCTCATGATAAAGCTTTTACTACACAAAATATCATTTTAAGATACTAAATCTAAATTTTCAGAACATGTTTTATGTAGTTCTATCTGTGTTATGAATCAAAAATCTAATCCCTCTGTATATATATATTTATATCTAATTGCTTTTATGGGAAAAAAGCATTAATTTTTTTTAAAAATTGTGCTTTTGCATAAAATTTACATATTTAAAACTTCCAAAAACATTACAAATTTTGATTCCTATCACAAAAGATGTTATTTATGTACTGTGCATAAATAGTTATTTGAATATACTTATTAGAATTTTGTGTGTACCAGATTTGTCGTAACTGCAATTTTTCACCAAAATTTCCCGCTAAAAACGGCAATGTTATAGTATACAAAACTCTCCAGAAAACAACAAAAGGTAAAAATAAATGGCCAAATCAGTTTTACATGAAGCCAAAAGAGCTTGAGCTATAAATATGGAGAGCTAAAAATGTACAATTAGTAAAAAATTTTTCTTTATTTTGTGACATTAAAATCTTTTTAAATGTTTTCTGAGAAAACTATGTTTTTCAATTTTTTTTTCTTCATGGCACAACTACTACTACAGAATTTCTTTTAAGATATTGACCTGAAATTTTCAGAAAATGTTTTATTTAGTTTTATCTGTTGTCTGACTATAATCAATCTCTGTGTATATATATTTATTTTTTGCACTTTTTGTGAGAAAAATAACATTAGTACTTTTGTAAAATTGAAGTTTTGCGTAAAATTGATATACTAAAAACTTTAGAAGTATTTTACAAATTTTACATCTATCAACACAGATAATAATGATATTTATGTACTGTATAAATATTATAAGAATATATGAATTTTCTGCAATACAATCCTTACCGCAACTGCAATTTTCACTAAAATTTCACTTCGTACCCCAATATTTCCAAAAATTAATTTTAACCTGTAAAAACTGTATTGGAATTCTTACTTTTATGTCCCATTTCAAATAAAAAAATGTTTATTTAATTGAAATTTTATATATTTCAAAAAAAGTGCTCCGAAGGTAGTCACATACCTTAAATGATGCAAAAGTAATATGTAATAAAACTGTAAATCTATATTATTGACTTCTATTCTCTAACTCTGCATGTATTATCACGGAAATCGAATTGTTTCAAACATGTCCTATGTGGCACGCTGAATCATATGGTAGATTGGTTTGGCACGCCGAAGCTAAAAGGCTGCCGCACGCGCGTGCTACCACTGTTTTAAAGTATTCCATATTCAAAAGGGGGGATATTAGAGTTAGAACTGTGTCAAACACATAGCGTAATAATTTAAACATATAAATTTATATTTTTGATGAGAAAACAAATGAAAAAAACCAGATTTATAATTATTAATTAATTACATTGATTGCCAAGTCGGAAACAGAATGAGCTATGCAGTAAAATTCTCTTCATTCTCCCGGTGACTGTTTTCTGTGAGTAAGCACATGCTGTACTTTTTGGTAAAAACATATCTTTTTGGTAAATCAAAACAAGAGGAGGTCCTTCACATTTACTCAAATTTTTTTCTAATTTCTGTCTTGCATTAAGTTATATTCACGTTCGAGTTTCTTTCCGTTCAGTTAATTAAGTAATTAAGTCAGAAAAATCAATCCAGCGTAAAGCATTTTCAACTTAAGAAAAAATTTTGAGAGAGAGCGATGACTTAACTATTCAATAAATCATTATAAGTGGAAAATCAGCGTCCTTGTGTCTGGGTTTAAAATTTTTTTTAATTCAAGTACAATAATATGTATTTAAAAAATGCTTTTTTTACAAGATAATGCCGAAATTTAAGAGAAATTTTATGACAGTATTACCCAAATGTTGTATACGAAAACATTTTGATAGCCATCAAAGGTATGAACATTTTTGTCTGCATATTAAAAACGAAAAAGAGAAGCATGCAATGAATCAGTTATTTTTCATTCTAAAATAGTATATAACATTATTTAAAATTTTAAAATATGCCTTTTTAGAAATTGTATAGTTTGAGTTTACTGCAATTTAATTAAAATGAAAATAGATATTTATACTGTCTTAGGACGCCAAAATGTAAAATCTTATAAAAACAAGTATAATATATATATTTTTTTTTACTCTATTCCTACTTGGATCAACAAAGAAAAATTTAATTTTATCTACTTTTTCTTAAAAAGTTACAATTAAAATAAATATGTATATACATATGATAGAATCACACAACATTAAGTGGTAAATAATTTTTATTAATTATCAATGAAGTATCGCAATTTTATCCAAAATAATCGTGTATATAAAAGTTCAGTTCAACTGAATGCTTTAAAACGTGAGAAAAAGAACTTTTCAAATTTTGACACAAGTCGCCAAAACGATCGCTAAGTCGCAGAAATGATGCCAACGTGGCTGTATTTGTAATTCTTTAAATAATTAGTTTTAATCAATTCATTTTTATTAATTACAATTAAATTACTGTATTCTTATCCAAAACAATAATGTATATAAAATTTCATCTCAACTGAGCGATTTAAAATATACTTTATTAACGACTAGCTGGTATACCTGTTCTTCGCACGGGTGAACTGAAAAATTAAAAAACACAGATTGAAGGATAAAGAAGTATTTAATGAGTTAGTTTTACGTAAATTGCAAATTGAACAAAAGCTTTTGCCTACCCCAGCTGAACAAAAAAAAAAAAAAAAGAAAAAAAACACTTTTGTTAAATTTAATGTAATGTAATAAAATGTTTAAGTATATAGATCTAATAGATAAAAAGGAATTTTTTTATTTATTTAGAGCTCCCCGTAACAGTCTTGAGGGTCGATTTTTGAAAATACCTCCCTAAGCTTATCTCTCCCCAGCAAAAGTAACACATTGTTGAAAGCTTTGTGTAATGAACGCTTAAAATAGTGTAAATAATTTACACATCTGAAAGTGTAATACATTAATATTACTTTGTGTTGTATTTATTTTATGTTAAAATTGTAATATTCGCAAGCAACGCCGTTTCTTAAACTATAATGGCGATTCAATGAAAAACATAACGAAATGTTGATGATAGAGTCAAGTTGGCAAATGTCTAGCAACTTTCATAGCTCGAGCTTTATTAGAGATTAGTAAGACCCACCGTGTAGGGCAGAGATGCACGCGTTAATGCTTTATCTACAACATTGTGATTTACTGCAGTTTTTTTCTTGTAATACTTTTTTTCTATCACTACATTGAAAATTAAGGCATATACATTAGCAAAATAACCTACTTTGGGAAATTTAATCCGTTAGAGCTAATAAATTAATTAAAGATATTCCACTGTAAAATTAATTATATACACCGTTCACTTAAAATAAATAGTCAAATCGTTTCTAAGGTCTTTATTAACATACAAAAACAAGACACCAAATTTTGACATAAACTTTTATTCGGGACAAAAAATAATAATCTTTGCAATGCGCTGAAAAACGCCGTCAGCTGAAAACGCACATCTGCTATAAAACTCTTCGCCTTCCCCGCTAAAAATACTCATCATAGAACCTGCAGCCATATATCTTGGAAGAGTGGATTTCAAAGAATATTGCTATAAGTATTGGCAGAATAGTCCTTCTAAGTTGGTGTGATGTGGTAGTTAGAGAAGGGGGGCAATCAGCCTGTGTCATCCACGTCACTTGACCGCGGTTCGCCAAAATTACGTGGTCCGTTGCCAAAAGCCTCATGTAGCTGAATAGTGCGACGTTAATATTCACTACTCCAAAAATACAGTACAATAGTTATAATTATTTTTATACTTTAAAAATGCAATATTTTCCTATTCAATTAAAATTATAGCCTTATAATTAATCCATTAACCAAAGACAAATTTTGAAATTTGTCCAAATGATGTAGTTTGAAAGAGAAAGTTTATTTACTTTAAGTACCACAGAACCGATAAAAGCATTTATTTTGAAAAAAAATCACTTTTGTACTACCAAATGTGCATAATAACCCTTCAAAACCTAGTTTTTTTCTGAAATAAAAAAAATGGGATTATGCTGATTACAGGAATTAATTAGAAGCGAGCGCTTTGCGTATCCAAAACAAAAAGTGTTTCTTCTCAAATAAAATATAGATATATATTGTCGTGGTCCTTTTTGCAGCGCACGCTAGAAATGCTTGCAGATGGCAGAATTTTTTTCTACTTACTTGACAAATATCATTATATATATTTTGGACTCATCGCACAATATTTTTATAAATGATAGCCTATTCTATAAATTATAGCCTATGCGTTATTCTGATGTATAAGGCACATATTGTAAAGTTTCAGTAAAATTCATTCTGTTGTTTTTTTGTGAAAGACAAGACGGACAAACATCCTCACAAACTTTCGCATTTATAATATATATCTAGATTAAAAATTCCTTTAAGATAAATAAATAAATATATACAGAGTGTGAGCTAATAGTAGGAATCGAAAAAGTAATTATTCTTATGAGTCTTCTTATGACAAATGCTGATCAGAATTTTACATGCTGATCTAAATTATCAAACGATTTTATATACTGATCCAAATTACAAACAGTGAAGTTACGAAATATTTCTAAATGCAAATTCTTAGTATACAGATAAAATATTGAATGTAGAGTATACTTTCTTTTAATAATGATGTGTTTAATTCTATACCTGAAATTTACTCTGGCCAGCCCTTTCCTCAAAATAACGGTAGGTAAACTCGATTAAGGATTTCTGTCGCCTATTTCTAAATACATCAAACATTGCCTGTGCTAGTATCGATGGTAATGTTTTTAAAATGCACTTCCTCAGACAATGATGTGCACTTTTTATTTATAATACATCTTCTCAACTGAAATCTAAATAGAAATGTAGCGTATATGTTCATTTGAATCTCAAGAAAATTATAAAAAGATGAAGATTTATTTGAAACACATTCAACAATCGCATTCTTAGCGGATATGAGAAAATTTAGTTCATGCCAGTTTTGCGTTCTAAATATCTCAATATCTTTCTTCTTTAGTGGCCGTGGTAGCCTAGTGATCAAAGCCATGGACAAACGGCTGGCGTGCTATGAGTTTGACTCAGGGGCGTAGCTACCGCCGTAGCATCCGTATCATAAAGAAGTACACAATTTCAATGCACCATAAATCAAGAACGATTTAAGACATTATATGTTACTTTTAACAGAATTGTATGGGATTATTTTAAGTTTTGTGTGAGATAGTTATACATGTTCTATATATAAATCCTTAGTCACACACGACACACACCCATCAAGTAATCCATTTCCACTCAAACGCATCTCAAGGTATCCGATTCAGGTCCTCTTTTAGCGATTGTGATATGATTTTCCAGCTTCGTAGATCAACATGAAAGTTAGACACGAAAACATTGTCTTTTACAAAACAGCCAACCGCGGAAGAGATCATGAAGTGTTAAGTCAGGAATTCTGGGAGATAATTGGGTAATTGGTATTTTGTAGTCCAGGACTCGTCAGGGTGGGCCAAATAAGACCTTCTGATGATAAACACGGATAACTCTCGTAATAATCATTTATTTTGATTTTCAATTTTTATACACAACAGATTTTAAGGAAAGGTATGAAATATGTAACATCAGGCAAATGTCCATCATTTTTCTATACAGATACTGGCTGGCTTTAACGCGTTTTCCAATACACCACGTAATGCTTCTGGTTGAAGGCTCAGTATTTCGTCTCAAAATGTTCTGCTTCAGCTGCTCCAATGAAGTCTAGCTTCATACACCCACTTTGTGTTTTAAATCTATCAATAAAAATGTCGGCGCAGTTAAATCTATGTCGAAGTGATCTAAGGGAAATCTGAATTTTTTGAAATTAGAGATTCACCAAAAATTTCACACAGTAGGTCCACAGTTTGCCTGGCCACAACCACAAATTAGGAAACCACAAATTAGGATTCTGCTTCGCCATTGGCCGCAAAAAATTTCAATCATTGTTTTGTAAGAAGCTCCGGAAATGGCTGGAATGACGGCGAATTGAGACAGATGGATCATCTGCAACACTCTGCCGCAAAGTGTTTTCGTGGTCTTCTGTGCGAATATTTCGATGGGCACCTCTTCCAGGACAGTTGACCACTGAACCCAGTTCCACAAAATGACCGACAAAAGGCCTAATCATGAAGGCTGTGAGAGTTGATTTTGAATTAAAATATTGCCGATGTTTACGCTGCGTGCTAACAATTGATCGTGGACAAGAATAGAAAACTCAATAATTTTATCGCATTGTTTTGTGTTTTATGGTTCCATAAATTTCCAAGAATTCAATTATAACCTACAAAAAGAAAAATAATATAATACCAAAAAATAAAAAAAAGTTGTTTGTGTTTAACATTGGAAGATCTTATTTGGCTCAACCTGTAAATCGGTGAAGGAGATGTTCATCGTAGTATTATCGCCCTTTGTCTGACCTCTTATGGTGCACCATCCAATTGGAGAATTAAGTGTTCAAATTCGTTTGACAACTATGGCATCAACCAAAGAATTAACAAATCCAAAAACGTGGCTTCTGTGATAGTTTGCTAAGTTCACCACCATTTCATTAAGAGTACATCTACTTTACGAGTCACTGAGGTGGTGCGTGTTTTTGATTGTTACTGTTTTACAGTATCTGGAAAGTGTATACATCTTTATGAATTACCCTATATAATTAAGAGCGTGATTTTTCCCGAAAAGACATTTGGACTTTATTAATAGAATGATTAATTGTGTAAAAAAATACACATTGATAAAAGCTGTTAAACCTTACAGTTACACATTACTATTTTTTGAAAAATTGTGTTGAGACAGTAAAAGTAAAAGTAATTTATGTTTTAATACTTCAGATTATACTATTTAGTTGAAGTAAACTGAAATTATTACTGAAAGTAAAAGATTAGTTCGACCAGCCATCATTTTCCAATTTCAAAAAAATTAAGAATTTTTGAAGTTTTTAGCCTTTTATAAAGTGCCCAATTTTTAAAATTGTTAAGTCATTTTAAGTGATTTATGCTTCTTAGATTATTGCGAACGAAATTAGTGTGGATTTGAAAATCTGTTCACCTGTTGAGTTTTTGTTGCTCGTCTTCAGAATACTATAAAATACACTGTTGTTGTAGCAAATGCAACGCACGGCATGAAGGAATCATCAGAATTAAATGAACGTTGCTGAAAATATCAATTATAGGATAAAATAGTTAAGTTTATAAGTAAAATAGTTAAGTTTCAGGGCCACCACACATGCATTGCGTGCGCAACGCTCTGAACTGATTCTGAAAGCGTATAAATAGAGGGCTATAGTGATG
>BMAV01027494.1:14269-24879 GCA_019973955.1 Trichonephila inaurata madagascariensis | reverse complement strand
CCCGTAACTTTTAATCGGCAGTTAAGGGATTTATTATAAACCGTACGAATTATCAAGATGTGTTAATTTTTGTATATAATTTTATATATGACAATTCCAGGGGTCACTGGTAATTATTAAACTTGTTCTTAACATAGTATTGGTAAATTAATTATAAAATACATTGTGTAGCACTAATACATTTATAAGTGTAATACTCAGTGTAAATGTGTATTTTATTTTTTATGTCAGAATGTATTTTGTTTGTTTATTTTCAGTAAATTAATACTTTTTTTAAGATAATCTTTTGTTTTTGACTTTTCAATATGTTCGCGCCCCCCTCATAGAATTGTCACGACCCCAATGAAGGTGCACCCCACAGTTTGAAAAACGCTGGTCTACGGTGTTTCTTTTTACTTTACCTCCGAATTCCCCTTGAAAATCGACTTTCAAGTAAGTTAAAGAGGTTTGAAGTGTATGGCTATTGGACTGTCGGAGTAATGCCAGAAGAAATAGGTTTTTGCAAAGATAATTAGCTATTAGATATTTCAGGAATGTCAAGCGAAGTGTTCCTTAAATTTCTTACAAAATCATTTGGTCATTTGAAAAAAAAATGCATTTTTCGTGTAAAAAAAGCTTTGGGGAAATGAGGGAGAATGAGAAGCGTTTCACTACGTATATATTTAGTACTAAATTGCACACTTTTTAAAAAAATAATTTGCATTTGCTTTGATACATATCTAAAAGTTTATCGAAAAATTTTATGTTTTACAAACGTATTGTGTAGTCCGTTGGCTGAGTGGTAATGTATCGCCCTTACACTTTATAGGTCCGGGGTTCAAATCCCGGGCTGGATAAGGACGACTCAGCCTTTCATCCCTTCAGTGGGACGATAAACGAGTAACAAGCTTGTACTTGGGAACTAAACACTGGGGGTTTTGCTTTAGACTGACCACCTGATTGGAACATCTGCTAATGCACCTCAGCGGACAAGGTAACGAATACAGAGATGGACGCAGTAGGCCTTGACCCTCACGGAATTTAAATCTGTACAAGCGTGACTGATATAAATTTATTTAACCAAAGTATGCTTCACACCTTTTGCTGGGGCATAGACATCTTTACTAGTGAAGTAGTGTAACAAGTTTATCGTGTCAGATATTGCTGAATAATGCGCGCACGTACGGCTGATCGGATTAGACCCCCAAAACCTCGGAGGGATTTCCAATCCATGAATGAACAGTTTATTACATTCTGATGGGTAGTTCCGTAATAATAAGCCATAACTTTTGGATACTTTAAGCCCAAATCCCTGTATAACGAAAGATTGTTTTTAATAAAAAACATTATAACTAATCAAGAAACCAAAGTACACATAAGTTATTTATTTTAAAGAATATTGTTTTTGTATCCTTTTGTGAAAATAGCAATAAACAAAAGTTAAAGACTTTAATGTAGTTTTTTTTCTTCAAATGATATCTATCCATAGAATAAAAGCTCTCTCATGTTTTCGAAACAAAATATAATTTTGCTAAGCTCTTATGAAATGTTTTCCATATACGTGCTGAAAATTATTCATTAATTTATTTTGATATTTTACTTCCAGCCTTCTTAAGTTTAAATTAAAGCTAAGGAATATTCTTGAAAAAAACATTTAGCTTAGCTTTTGAAACAAAATGAAAAAAAAAAAAAAAAGAATATTTTCGAAACTGTAAAATAGCTTTTAACAAAAATTATAAAAACTAAATTCCTCCAAATGTTGATAACCTTCTACGACACAAAAATGCTCTTAAAAATGTTTTTTGCTTATCTGAGTTTTGAATGATGCTAATCCCATTTTTCAATAATGATGAAAACGAACATTATTTTATCTTATTGAAGGAAATATCTCAAAAAGCAAAACAAATCCCGCAAGTATTTTAAATACCTTTTCGTTTAAAATAAAATCGAAGATATGATTTTCTGTGTTTTCAACAGTGACATTCTCACAAAGAAAAATTAGTACACACTCGGAAGGAGAATTTCTTACAGAAAATTTAAGAGCATATCACAATCACACCTTCTTTCTATGTCTTATCTGAAAAAAAGATAAAGCCACGATGCTTTCGATGATTTCTTCACAGGTTTAAAATTCGATGGTAAACATTTTATTTTTCGAAAAAAGAGAAAGGTTTAGAGGAATCGCATGCATCAATTTATTGATGAATTCCGAGAAAAAATATACAGAAATTCGTTCAAACTTTATTTAAGGTATTCGACTACGTTCGGAACCGTGATTTTAAAAAGGCGCATAAATGGATAATTTTCATGATATTTAGTGTTACTTAGATTAGAATACATGTATAAAATTGTTTTAAGGGCACACATTTTGACCAAAAAAAATTATTTAAATACAATATTTCGGCAAAAAATGAACTTAGAATAACCTTTTTCAAAATTTTGTCCTTTTGTGAAAAATGCTTCTATTATAATAATATTTTGCCTGTATATAGTTCACATCTCTGTACAGAGGCTCAACTATGAGTTTTGAAAAATTCACATTATTTTCAGAGTTACAACCCATTGAAAAAATTGTTGGCGTTTTTCTCTTAACTTTTCTCCCCTCTGTTGTCGTAATCTTTTCTCACGTTTTAAAGCATTTAGTTGAACTGAAATTTTATAGACACGATTGTTTTGGATGACAATACGATACTTATATGAATATGAATAAAAATTAATTACCACTTAATGTTGTGGTTCTGTCATATGTACGTACATTTTTATATTAATTGTAACTATTTAATAAAAAGTAGCTAAAATAAAATTTTTCTTTTTAGATCAAAGTAGGAATTAAGTTAATTTTTTTTAATTTTTTATATTACTTGTTTCTAGCATTCTCGAACAAAATTTCGTTGTTGTTGCATAGTAAAATGATGTTCAGGGAACCAAAGAGAGCATGTCACTTTGTTAGCACCATTATACGCTTTCATTATCCTAATACCGAACAAAGAATGATTGCCGCTCGCTAAAAGATAGATGGCCTTAGGTGTCATAATTGACACTATGAGTAAACTTAGGATATATTACTACTGGCCAGACTTTAAGTGGGTTAATTTCATATATTTCGTAAGTTCTAAGCTTACGAATTTGCCCAACTTATTGGTAAACACTCTCACGCATGACGAGAGACCCATAACTATTAGACCAAGAGACTTGAAATTTGGTAAGCATAGTGTTTTTGTTGAGTAGAACGGGTTTTACGAATATCGAATCCCAAGGGGGTCGCGAGTGAATAAAGGGGTTTTTATAGTTAAAAATTATTTTTTTTGAACAATTAGAACTACAGATTTGAAATTTGGTGCGCGTGTTTCTTTTGTTGAATATAGATCTTCTAAAAACAGGTGAAGAAACTGACTAAGTGGTTATAGATAATTATACGTCCTGTCCTTTTTTAAATCAAGAAGTGAATGCTAAAAGAATGTTTTCAATGCAATTGAAATAACTTATAAACAATATTTAGTTATAGAACGTCATAAAAATTCCAGTGAAACAGAGGAGGAGGAGGAAGGCTATTATTGTACACAAAAAGAGAGTGAGAAATTGCTACATTGAAAAGTAGAGTGCGAGTAAAAAATATTTTAAGGCGAAATATTATTTTTTCAGAAAATCACTTATTTCTAAATCTTTCCAAGAAAATATTCCCCTTTGGGACAAACATTTTTCTTTTTTTTAATACTATCACTAAATTTGAATTTTGATTGCTGTTCGTTCCATTATCAAATCCACGCTTAAAGAAAAACATTTTTGAGTGTGCTTAATTTTTCTTCCAAGAAATAGTTTTTATAAAGAAATAACCGCAAAATATTTGAAAGGATTACGTTCTGAGATAAAAATGTAGTCCTAGGTTTTTTTTAAATAAATATTTATATTCTTCAACAACACATTTTTACGACAAATTTTCAGACGTATCCTTTGGTATGGGACATTTTTTTCTCAACGTACAAGAGCAAATATCTGTTACTAACAACTTTTGTAGGTTAAAGCTTTCGAAGTGTAAAAATCAATGCAAGGAGTTTTATTTCGCGCGTTACATCAAAAGATTCGAAAAATGAAATCCAGAATTTTTAATGGATTCCGAGAACGCACATAATCTATTTTGAAATTTTTTTTTTTTTTGCAAAACATTGATTCCGCAAAAAACTTCACATCCACGCAAAAATTATTGAAGAAATAAGGGATTTCTGATTTATTTCTTTTACATACATTCGCGTCGGTAAACGTGTTGTGTGTTCTTTTATGCCGTTTTCCTTTCATGGATAAATGGATTATTAATGTTCCAAATATAAGATATAAAGCTCGAAGAGAAGGAAAAACGGATCAGTGAAACTGCGCTGAATTTTGTAATCTATTTGGAGAGTAGTGTTGAGGAAGAAATGGGGTTTTGAACACATCTTTCACAAAGTACATGATCCAGAAATATTTGCTTAATCTTAAGGTGCGAAAAAATAAATATTTTGAATCATTTAAACTATACTTTTGTTATGTTTCAGTGAAGTGATAAATAAAGAAAACAAATCTGCAAAAATAATCTGATGATTGTATGACTCACAATAATGTATTTTATAAAATGAGTTGAGGCAAACGAGATAAATTGTTCTTGGGGATTCCGTGCGTAGAAAAGAAGAAATAGGTGGAAGGATTAACATCTTGAAAAAATATTTCGATTAGTTTCTCCATTTTTTCTGTTGAAGTAAAAAACAAATATTTGAGTTTTAAAAATTGTTCTTTTGTTTTTTCTTTTCAAACTTCAAATTACTTCTTCATTCGGCATTTTAGTTGGAAAAGCGTTACAAGAATTTTCAAATTTTTGAAAAAGCTCGGTAATTAAGTTATGACTACAGCAAAAAGAAATGCTCTAGATCAAGGGTACTCAACCTTTTTTACCGCTGGGCCACATACATATGGAAGATATTTTATGTAGGTCGAAAAATGAGAATCAATGGAAAAAACACCATAAGACCAAGGCAACATTCGACACTTAAAATGGGGAAAATTGATCAAAATGTTAAAACTTATTTTTGGCTTTTAATGCTATATTAATATCTATCAAACACACATATAAACTTTCTTTGTTTTTATGCATTTTTTACTGAGATGGGGTAGTTTCGGTTCCCTTTCATTCCTGACCGTACAAACAAAACTGCCAAGCCGTTTGATATAACTTGATTTTTTCCTTTTGACAAAACCTGTCTTATTTTTATTTCAAACATTAATTTATCAAATGCAGAATGGCAGCAAAGAAGAGTTTTGACTGAATTCCAGGCTGAAATCAGTATTATTTATTTTTGATTAAAAATCAGTTTCACTCATAAAATGGTCACTGAACTGAACTGAACTGAACTCAGTGGCGTAGCAGCCCATGAGGGCCAAGGTCTACTGAGCCTATCTCAGTATACCTGACCTTAAGCGCTAGGGTGCATGTGCAGATGTTTCGGTCTATAGGTCAATCTGACGCGAAACCCCCTACTTCCTGTTCAGTGTTCAGTTCCTAAGCAAGCTTGGTACTCATTTATCGACCCACTGAAGGGATGAAAGGCTAAGCCGACCTTTCGCAGCTCGGGATTTGAGCAGCGGACCAGTGGCGTGGAAGCGCTATACACTACCACTCAGCCACTGGACTTCAAAATGGTCTACTCCAGTTAATTCCCTATTTCATTGTTATTCGTTATTACTAACCGTTACAGTTTGAAATAGAACGAAAAACAAATCTTGGAATTCGCACCCGTACGAGGCCGCGGTAGCCGAGTGGTATAGGTATCAGACCGTGGCTTGCCTTGTCACGAGTTCAAGCCCAATACCACACTAAAGACCCGTCGTGTAGGGCAGCGATGCACGTTAAATCTGTCGAGAGCTCAAACGTCCTCCCGTTGGTGTGGTGTGGTAGTTAGGAGAGGTGGTGCCAGCTCAGGTGACGTCCACGTCACTTGACCATGGTTCAAAATTACGTGGTCCGTCGCCAAAAGCCCTCGTGTAGCTAAACAGTGCAACGTTAATATTCAATCAATCAATCGCACCCGTACGATATCGACAGCAAAATTCATCAATTTGATTGCTTGATTGAGGGGATTTCCCACTAAATTTTTAATACATTGGTGTTAAATAATTGAATTTTTTTTATGGCAATGGGCAATGAGTGGGCCACTTAGAAAAGCCCGGCGGGCCACTTGCGGCTCGTGGGCTGCAGGTTGAGTATCTCTGCTCTAGGTAATATTTAGGCAAAAGAGAATGGAAAGAAAAAATTAAAACTCTAAAAAGCTTAACCAAGTCACAAATAGCAATTGTGTTAAATTTGTTTTGTGATGTTTCTGTTGATCATCTAGACTTCTTGCACAGAAGATCCACCAAGTGGATTTGTTGATGAAAATTAAATCTCCTTTACATGAAGAATAAGAGTCTCAAAATCCACATACCTGTGATGCCAATGCAAAGGACTCGTGTCAAATTGACTCGTCTTCCCATTGGTCATACTCGCTTTAGACACAGGCATCTGTTGTTGGGGGAAGATGCTCCTCGATGTGTCCTTCATGCAAAGTCTCTTTTATTGTTAAATATATTCTAGTAGACTGTCCCGTATTTAATAATTACCGCATTACCTTTTTTGGATCACCTCATTTAACATTATCTGACTCTTGGTGGGAGAAAAAACCCACCAAAACCTATTTGCTTTTATTAAAAAAATTAGATTTTTATATTTAATTTGACTTTTTAAAATGTTTTAACTTCAACTTTAATTTTTATATGTGTGCATGCAAGCATGCACATATATAATTTTTATTTATATGCATATATATTTATATATTTTATGTGTATTTTTAACATTGTTTTATAATATTTTAACATACGTGTGGCGCAGAATAACCAAAATTGGTTCTTGCGCCATTAAACACAACACTCACTCACTCAAAGTACACGTATTGTTGGCGTGGTGTGGCAGCTTGAAATTAGAATTGCCAGCTCAGATTTCGTTCTCGTGCTTTGGTCGTGGTTTAAAATTACGAGGATCCATAGTCTCGAGTTTCTCTGAAGAGCGAAATTAATACATAATCAATCAAATAGTCCAGAGATTCATGAATCAGTTCCAAATAACTCATGTTGAAGAGTCATTAATTTTTGGATTTAGAATTGGTTTCTGTGAGACCAGTCGGAAACCAGTTGTGATCACGAACTCGTGACTGGTGAGTCGTGAGTTCTCGAGTGCTTGTCTTTGGAGACCTGCTATGCAGAGGGCTAATGCATGTTAAATCTATCCAGGCTCAAATTCCTCCCGTTGTGGCGATGTGGAAATTAAGAGCCCTATGTGCCAGCTTAAGAGAGGCCCTCGTCAGTTGTGTAAGTCAATGTTTCCCAAAGTGTGGTACGCGTACCCCCAGGAGATCGGGAAGAGTTGGGGGTACGTGTTGCATTGGAGTTTGGTGGTGATATGCACTGCATCGTTCTTATAGCTGCATGTAATTCTGCGTTCTCCCAAGTCAAATCAAAATCGTCCTTCTCATTAATCCAAATAAACTTAAACTCAATGGCGCAACAGTACCCATACCAGTATACGTGACCAGTGGGCGTTGAGATGCATGAGCAGATGTCTCAATCAGGTAGCAAATTTTAAGCGAGACCACCAGGGCTTAAGTCCCTAAGCAAGCTTGGTACTTATTTATCGACCCACTGCAGTAGGGATGAAAGGCTGAGTCAACCTTGCCGAACCCGGAAATAGAACCAGGAACTGTGGTGTGGAAGAGCGATATCCCACCACTCGACCACTGGTATCCAAATGAAATTTATTTATGATACAACGTTTACTTATATTTTATTTTGAGTAATTTTATTTCTTTTTCTTATTATTTTGTGTATGTCGCAAATAAATAAATATATTTTGATTATTATTAAAATACATCTATTTTTTCTATTGATGAGGGGTACTCAGGGTTTCGAAAATTATAGAACGGGTACACTTTTGTCAAAAGTTTGGGAAACACTTGTGTAGGTTCAGAATTACGAGGTCCGTCGCCAATAGCCCTCGTTTTGGTTTTTAGTGTGTGACGTTAATTAACTCTCACTATCTCACATCTTAATTGAAAGTTTTCAGTAACATATGTTTAAGTATTTAATTGTTTTATAATAAAAAATTGGTTTCTTTTCTCAAAAACAAGTTTTTTGTTATGATGTCTCACACACGAAAACAATAATAAAAAAAGTACTATTCAATATTATGGTTACAAATTGATAATATGGTTCAGTTTTCAGCTGAATCAACTACTTCAAGCCCAAAGATTAACCCAATATTGCATTATAAATAGTTATAGAAAAATTAGAAATGCATTATACATGTAAATCAGTTTTGCAATAGGAGTAATGAGTATGAATAGTTGTGTAACTTATACAATGAGACTTGGTCACCGTTAGGCTTCCTCGTATACTGTAAAGATGCAAACATTTTCAATGCGTGTTCACAAGTATTGAATAAAACTGTGTTAGTACATTTTTAGCGAAACAGTTAATCCAGAAACATTTTTGATATGAACCAGGAAACTTTATTGCAATTCTGTGTCTTAGTAACATAAAGAGAATATTACAACTAATATATAAAACTTGTATATATAACTAAACTATGAAACGAATACATAAAATATAAGATTTATTATAAAAAAAGATAAGCAAAAAATATTTATATTCGAACAATTCCTAATTACCTACTAGCATTTTTTTAAGAATAATAAATTTTGTCAGACGCTTAACAGTGAATTTAATTATTAATACAGTTCACACATATAAATATAACCTCAGATTTCCAATAAAGCACTGTATAACTGTAGATAAGAGCACAGCTGGTGCGTTCTCCTTTATTTCCTTTTCTCTTACTCGTCACACACACGCACACACTATGTTGGCCCACTGTACGACGTGGGACAAACCTCTCGCAAAATAGGTTAATATCTCACAGCCATCTCCACATCAGGGGACTCACCTTCTTTAGGTGAGTACTTGTGTCACAATCCCGAGGTACCCTAGTGATCTTTTCTTTTTGGCTTACTGTCTTTGGTAAACATGGGTTTCACGAACCCAGGTATGCAGAAGCCCGGAAATTAATAGCTCCACAGTGGTCCCAAACATACGCTCAAGCTGTCAAACCCTCATCTGTAACCACAACAACCCAAACTGATGAAAATATTACGAAAATAGTATGCTCGCCTTTAAAACTACTGCAACCTTTAGTGTCCATTCCAAAGCTAACAATGTCTTCCAAAATTCCTGTAGTTAACAAATCATCAACCACAACTCAAGCAAACCTCTTACAACCCACATCTTCTGTAACAGTTACATCGTCATCTGAATCTCAACCATCTATTCCTTTAATAGATATTACTCCCACCATATCTAATACATTATCTGCACTTTCCACTACAAATACACCTTTAGAAACTGAAACCCGCCCTCTTGCAACCTCTAATAAATTTACTGCACTTTTAACTGAAATTCAACCATTAGTTCCCTTACCAGAGTCTGTCCCTACTACATCCAATAGTGAACCTTCAAATGCATCAGAAATCCCAAAAAGTGTAGAACGAAATTAAAGAAATAGAAGAAAACGCCCAAAAAGTACAGAAACCAGAAATAGAAATAAAAATGGCTCCCCATAAACCAGTGTTTCTCAAACTGTGGGACACGCCCCCTGGGGGAGCGCGATAACTCTTCAAGAGGGGCGCGAGCATATTGAAAATAAAAGGTTAAAAAAAATTAATTTACTGGAATGAAAAAAAAAATACTTTCTGATATAATAAAAAATACAGATTTACATTGATATGATTTATATATATCATCTGGTGAAAAAAGGTCATCAAAAATAAAATATTCTACTTTGAACGTTCATTAGCTATCTTTGATCCTATAACTAAATAAAAAAATATATTGTTTGCTTTACTGTAATCCTACAATGAGAGATTTTCTTATTACGTTTCTTTCAATCTAAAATATTACTTTTGCTGGCTTTCAAACTTACTGGTATGGTTACCTGCATCCCTTTTTTTTAGGGAAGTTGTAAATTATATAATTCTGTTTGCGTTTTTTTTCACAATGTGCAAGAGTTTTATGATACATGGATAAGCATATTGAGCACTTTGAAGGATTAATTGACCAAGATTTATTTTTTATGAGTGTACTGTAACATATAATACAAAAATCGTTAATTCTGTGTGTGGGAAAACTGTTTATTTGTTACCAATGACCTTGACAGAAAATCCTCTAATATGACAGTCTTAATGGGAGCTAAATAGAATTGATAACATATCTCTTTTTTTGAGAGTGGCAAACGTTTTTTTAGAATCTTAAGGCACTTGTTTAGACCGAATTCCCGGCACGACCACTATTTTTCAAAAAATATTTTCTTGAACATGCTGCATTTTTTCCTATGAATAACTTAGTGGTTTTAATTGTGATGTTGTACGACTGATTATGGTTTATAAATGTAAATGAGCAGAATATAAAAAAAAGAATTGGGCATTTGTGATCTCTCTGGAAGGAAATTAAAGCTGATCAAACAAGGGAAACATTTGCTGAAATAATGCATATTAATCTTGTTAGCGAAAGTAAATTTGAGAAAA
>BMAV01027493.1:0-116391 GCA_019973955.1 Trichonephila inaurata madagascariensis | reverse complement strand
TATTGTAAATTTATTGGGCACTGAAGTATTGTACTGATTAATTTTGCTGAAAGGTATTGTATGTACAAACAAGAATATTCTTTTTGTTTATGAGTGAAAAAATTTTTTACTGTTGGCTACATACACAATTCACAACATCTTTTGTTTTTATTTCTATTATTATTATTTGGTCAACAGTGTAATACATAAGTACAGTTAATTTTTTTTTCCAAATGTACAATTAAATACATTAATTTTTTTCTGTTTGTATTTAGTTAGATTGTTAGGAGTTATATATATATATTTTTTTAATAATTAATGCTTAGAAAGTTTTACGAATAAAATATTGTCTTCTTTTAAAAATATTTTTCATGTTACAAATCTTTACAATGCAACAAACTTTCGAAAGAAATCCAATTTAAATGCTTTTTTGAGGATTCGAAGTTCCTGCCTTTGAATTTTATCTCCTACTTTCAGAAGATGAGGAGGACTCTGTTTCATAGCATTTTGAACTGGAGAAATTTGTAAAAGTTTATAAATAAGTATTGTTTACAGCCTCAATTGAAGAATCTTTATGAAATAAAAGAATCAGAAGTCTTAAAAGAAGATATTTTGCATTATATGAATATTCTCCTACTTATAAGTGTGAAGAATTTTAACTTCCTGTCTAAGCATTAACTCACAAAAATAGCTTTAAAATATATTTTAGATAAATATTTTTTTTTTAGAAAATTTCCAATGTGGAGTGAAAGGGATTTAAAAAAAGGCATTGAAGAGTAATTAACTAGAAAAATTTATGTACATGTTGTAGAATTGCTTTCACTTAAATTAATAATTAATTATTAATTTTTGACTTCATTTTAAAAATCAATACATTATTACAAAATTCTTAGTCTCCTTTGTGTGCATGACAAGTATTTTTTGTGCTTGCGTATTATTGCAACTGTAAACAAAGCACATGGTTGCACATACAACACATGTAAAACCTTGGTTGCCAACTTGACGATTTATCTTGGACACTTTACTCTTTTATGCGATACTAATACGTACAGATTTTTTTTTCTTCAATTCTTACTTTTAGTTCACACTCTTCCCCTCTATATATATATTTATTTAAATATATATATCTTGTTCAAGTTTTCAATCATTAATAATATACTTTCCATTCTTTCATTCAAATTGAATGACGCTTGATGTTTTTAATTCAGTTTTTTCAAATATTAATTCATTAATTAAATTAAAAAATGAGCAAGTAGCAAAAAACAAACAAAAAGTAATAGTTCAACAGCATTTATGAAAAGAAAATCATTCTTTTTGTCCTGTAGCACAAGGGATAGTGTATTGGACTTCGAATCCATTGGTCGTCTGTTTGAATCCCACCTGGGATGCTCTAATTTCTGAGAATGTGATTTCTTTTTTACTATACTATATTATTAGAATAATTAAATTTAACTAGTGATTAAATGGTAACAAACAAAAAATAGTCCAGCACCATGTATAGAATGGAAAATTCCCAGGAAAATCACTTTCTATTTTGTCTATATTGTGATTCTGTCATATGTATATACATATATATATTAATTGTAACTTTTTAATACAATGTAAGTAAAATAACATTTTTCTTTGTTAACCAAAGTAGAATTGACTTAATTTATTTTTTTATATTACTTCTTACAAGTAATTTTTTTTTCTTTTAGGTTATTAAAAATACTTTAGAAAGAAACACAAGAGTGATCGATCATATACGTGTACAAAGTAGGTCCTTTTTATGTATTTTTATATAAATTTATCACCATTTCTTTTAATTGTTTTTGATGCTTTTATAACTTCACAAATCTTTCTCAATTAATCTGTAAACCACTTCAAAATAATGAATGAATCTGATGCATTTTAACAATTTTTTGGCATTTTTCATAGATTATGTTAGGTTTAACCCTAAATCACTTTTGTTTGTAGTGTTCAGAATTTTTTTTCTTTTGGAGATTCACAACTGTGTTGAAATTCCTTTTCACGAGAAAGAGCAATTAAAAGCTTTATCATGCTTTTCTATAATTCGAGATAAATGACAAGTATGTCTTTTTATAGCCAAACTTGCTGTTATCCATTTCTAAGCTGTCTTTTAGATCTTCATTAGAGTCTATTCCAATAAGTTCCTCTTGTAAATATGACATTTTTTTTCAGTGTGGCCGTACGATTTAAGTGCCTTCCATAATATTACCGTGGTCAGAATATTCTCGAATAAAATTCCAAAACCTGAATCAAATGCATTTAAACAGTGACTGTAGTTTGAAATGACATGTTCCTGGCAAATTGTCTGTCACAAATTGGGAAACTGGGAAAATTCATGACTTCCAACATTATACTCCTTTAGCTTAATTTTCGTAAGAAATAGTAAAATGATGGTCCCTGGTTTAATCATATTAAGTTGTCACTTTGTATCTGCATGTTATTCTCATTAAATTTATTATATAAATGCATTAAATAGGTAAAATCTAGTTTCCGCTTGATGAAATTTTTTTAAATAAAATCTGATCTGTAACATTACAAAACAAACTGTACAAATGCAAAAAACAAAAAAAAGCCCTTTTCAAATAAATACAAGTTTTTTAAAGGCAGTGTACTGTAGTGTGAATGAGTTAATGATTAAAATTATCATATAATTTTTCTTGCATTTATGCAAATAACCATGTATTCCTTACATTGCCTTGGAATCAGTTTACTGCTTTGATGACTAATTGAAGAAATTCATTCAATCTACCATTCAGATTTTTAACAACTAAATTATATCAATGAATGATACAGTATATTGTTAATACTTACTTTGCTAACTCATTGTTATTGTAGCATATGTTTCAATCTTCTTTCGAACCTTAAATGAAAAGGTATAGAACAAGGGAAAAGAGTTTCATGTAATTCTTCATTTAATTATTTTCAGAAATACTGAAGTTATTAAGTATTTAAATCAAATTTCAAAAATGATAAAAAAAAAAAACTATGTTGAAGCCAATACTTTAAATCATGAGGTATATAAGAATAAAGCTTGCACTGTTTGAGGATGTAGGCATGATTTATCATTAGAATGAGATACAGAGTGATTTGAATGTTTACTCATTTTAGAAAAAATTGCTAAAAGAGCTAAATATTGTTATTTTGAACAGTATAAAAAAATATCGTGGTGAAATAAACAGTATATCCTATTCAGAATTTATTATTTTTCCTCTGTTAATCGTGGTATGGAAGAAAGGAAAACGTTTTTAAATACAACACTAATGTTGAAAATTTTCCCCCCTACCAAGTTTTGAAATTTCTGAAGTTGACATTACAACTGAGTATTACAATAATTTATTTTTACATTGTCATTTAATATCTTTGTAACTAATTGTGATTTCAGAATTTAAAATGTTTGATATTCTAGAAATGGATTCTTCTGATTATTTTCCATCATTTGGTACCTTTGGTGTGTTTACTCTCAAACATTTGTTGGCTCTTTAATATTAATAGAGTAGATAGATAAAAATATATTTTAATTATAATCAAATATGTGCTAGATAAGTAGATTACACCTTTAAATGGGATATTCCATTCATTAAAAATTAAGATTAAATTTATGAACTGATAAAAATATTAAAATGATCCTAGACACCATTTTTTCCAAAAAGACGGGGATCCCTTGCAGGCCATCACAGACCCCTGAGGGGCAATATGGATCACACACACAACACACATTTTGAGAATCACTGATATAGAGCAGCAGATTTTTATATTTTAGTATAAATATTATATTTCTCTATGTTAGATCGTGGTTACAGGGAGAAAAGAGATATTATTTATCAGAACTTACCTATGCGGAAATAAGGTTCTACAGTATAGATATTTATTGATAAGTAATTTCAAAATTTAAAATTGCATCAAAAAAAGTTTGCACAATAGTGTTTTTTTTTTAACAATTTTATATATGCTTAATTTTTGAGTACCATAACACAGTACATAATCTGATAGAATTCTCCTCCAAGAAGGTATTCATATTTTGCCATATGATATTCCTTCAGTTTCCTATATGTTACTCAGGTTAACCTGATTGTCATGATAAAGTATTACATGAACATATTTTTAGTAACTAATATTTATTATATATTTTAGATTTTGATTGATTTAGCACAAATATTATTTAAAAGCCTACTAATTTCTTCAGATATCAGAAAAAAATTTCTTAGCTGATTGTTTTAAGCTGTGATAACCAACTGAATATTTTTACTTCATAAATTATAAGGAAGAATAAAATTGTGCTTATACATGTTCTACATTATCATTGCATACGTTTTCTTTTTCTTTTACAGAAGGATTTTAACATGAAATATTCTGAACAAGAATGCAAGACTCATTTTCATCGTTGTAGATTTTAAATAGAGATATTTATTGTCACATTTGTGAAAAAAACTTGCACATTTTAAGTTAGTAAAATGGCTTTCACTCAAGAGAATTCAAGACATCATTTACATGTTCATGATATTAAAAAGCCTTATATTTGTGAAATGCGCAACAAGGATTTTTCTCAAAAACATAGTTTAAAAGCACGTTTAGGAATTTGTACAAAGGCAAAACGTTATCGTGTGTGAAGTGTGCAACAAGGGGTTTTCTCGCATTGCCTATTTAAAAGCACATTTACTGATTCATACAAAGGAAATGCCTTATGTTTGTGAAGTTTGCAACAAGGGATTTTCTCAAGCTGGTAATTTACAAACACATTTATTGGTTCACACAAATGAAAAGGCTTATGTGTGTGAAGTGTGCAAAAAGAGATTTTCTTACATCACCTCTTTAAAAGCACATTTACTTACTCATACAAAGGAAAAGCCTTATGTTTGTGAAGTGTGCAACAAGGGGTTTTCTCAAGCTGGTAATTTAAAAACACATTTAGTGGTTCATACAAAGGAAAAGCCTTATGTTTGTCAAGTGTGCAACAAGGGATTTTCTCACATCGCCTCTTTAAAAGCACATTTACTTACTCATACAAAGGAAAAGCCTTTTGTTTGTGAAGTGTGCAACAAGGGTTTTTCTCAAAGTGGTGGTTTAAAGAAACATTTATTGGTTCATACAAAAGAAAAGCCTTATGTTTGTGATGTGTGCAACCAGGTTTTTTCTCTAAATGATAATTTAAAAAGACATTTACGGACTCATACAAATTATAAGCCTTACGTTTGTGACATGTGCAACAAGGGATTTTCTCAAAAGGATAATTTAAAAAGACATTTATTGGTTCATACAAAGGAAAAGTCTTATGTTTGTGAAGTGCGCAAAAAGAATTTTTCTTGAAATGTTGAATTAAAAATACATTTACGAATTCATACAAAGGAGAAGCCTTATAATTGTGAAGTATGCAACAAGAATTTTTCTCAAAATGATGTTTTAAAAAGACATTTATTGTTTCAGACAAAGGAAAAGCCTCATGTTTGTGAAATGTGCAACAAGGGTTTTTCTCAAAATGGTAGTGTTTAAAGAAACATTTATGGATTCATACCAGAAATAAAACTTCATAAAATGTGCTACTAGGTGTAGTCCAAAATTGGCCACGTAGAGCACATTTACATATTTATAGGAATTTAAAATATGTTTATGAAATACGGTGCATTGCTTTCTCTAGAGCCATTTCTCTTAGACATCTTACTTTTAAAACCAATGAAAAATGTCCACTGTGAAATATTGTAGCGTTAGTTTTGTTATACCCTTAATAATGATTAATGCTTTTTTAGCAGGTAGAAAGCCTTACATATAAGTTTTACCAAATGTCTTTTTGGTCTAGTTTGATATTATACTCACAGCATTGTAAGAAAGACATTTTTTTCTCTTTTTCAAAAGAATATTATTGTTTTCTTTAAGTAATGTAATTACGGAAACAAATATTAATATGATTTTCCTTCCCATATTTTTGACTGTGTTAAAATGTAGTGGTAATTTTTAATTACACTGTAATTTTATGTGTAATATTCTCATATAGCATTTAAGTAAAATTAAGTTATTAAAACTTATTCTTAAATCACTTGGATATTTGTTAAAATAAATTTAGTGAATGCCAGTTTATTGATATTTATTTCTAAAAATCGTTTTGAAATACAGATATAAAATATGTTGATGTACTTTCAATGTGGGGATGCATAATTTCTTTTTTTTAAATAAATCGGTGTGAGAATTCTTGCTCTAGATTAAAGGAAAAATGTTTAAATTCAAGTGTAAATATATATTATAAAGTAATTAAAGAACTGTATGAGGGATATATATCCATCATATCCAAATTTACATGTTAAATTAAGCACAACAGAGAAATTCAAAATAGAAACCTTTTTTTCACTCATTGCTTTTATTAGCAAATAAACTCAAGTGACATAAAAAAATGTTCAAGAAATCGCACTTTTCTTTAAACCACTACAAATAGCAGAATGACAAGTTTCAACCTACTGTAATGATTGTGACATTTGATTTTTTGTTTGGCAGCTACTTTCCTTTTTCGCTATAGTCTTGAAAAAGGTTGCCAGCAACAACCATTTTATGGTATACCTATTTTCAGTATAAATTTTTGTCCACTCAATGTTAAAATGGAAATTTCCATCATCACGCAAGGAAGGGTTAAATATGTATACTGTGAAAATTGCTTATCATGAAACTGAAGGGATTGAAATATTTTTTTGTATTAAAAAAATTTCATATTGAGGGATATACGTCGACGAAATTGCGTTTATTACTGTTTCTTTTATTTGTATAGATATGCATATATATAATAAAAATCTATAAAACAAAAACAGTTATAAGAACTTGAAGAAATTTTATACAAAATTTTGAAATTGTCTGAAAAACAAAACATCTATTGAGTTTCTTGGAAATAATCTTATATTTTTCTTTGCATTGTTTTTTAAGCATTAAATTGTTCAATATAGTGAATTTTGTTGTTCATTTCACCATTGGTCGAAATAATTGTACATATTTTCATGACCTTCCTCATTTTGAATGATGTGGGAAGAGGATCTGCATCATTAATTTCATTTTCATCGTCAGAATCTACGTAAATGATATTTTTTGAGCTCATATCAAACGCCAAAATGTCTTTGTCTGCCATAATTGGGGCTATACACATATTATCATCTTCTACTTTAATGTATTCTTCCAATGATAGAATGGAACAGTTCAATTTAGCGGGTGTTTTCCAAATTTTATTCATTCTTAGAAGGGCTACTTTGAAAGGTGCTTTGATAGTTAAATGCGACGGAAAATTTTTAAGGTTAAAAAAATAATTTTGCTACATTATAATCTTTTTGCAAAAATAAAAGAAATCAAAAATTGAAGCTTGCATCCAAACTTGAAACTTCTTTCCACGAGTTTAATAGGCGAAATCAAGTAATACTGATAATTAAATGTCACTTGGTTAATTTATTTTTTTTTAAAACTACACAAAATTCTTTAATTATTTTTAATGATCAATATCGTAAGAAAGCAATGCTTATTGAATAAGGAACTCGATGTGTCATGTATCTACAAGTCTTTAAGACTTGTTTAGGATTGTTCGGGGCCGATCCTAGGTAGAGTGTAGTGCACACGTTTGATCATACAAGGGACGCAGATTTGCCAGAAACTTCCGCAGCAAAGTAGCACGAAGATTGGGGAAAAGTAGTGAATCGATTTTCACTTGCAATTCATAAATGTAATTTTTTAATTTTGTAAAACTATTTTAAAAAATACGTTAAAATGTTTTAATTATTTAATTCATTTAAAATACTTTCAAATTCTTCTTGCTAAGTATCATGATCTGCTGTGTCTTTTTTATAAATTTCTGAATTTATATAGAAGTATTTGTGTGGCGATGGAATGAAATCAACGCAGCAAGTCCCTCATTCTTCAGCTGAATTCACACCAAGGCTGGAACGGAAATTAGATGATCGCGGGCACCGGCGCCGCGAGGCGCCTCTTCCCAGTCACACCAAGGCTGTCGAGCGTTAAGCGTCTAGCCAATCAGAGACTACATCTCGGGCGAGACGAAGTCTCTGATTGGCTCGACGCTGACAGCCTTGGTGTGAATGCAGCTTTCCAAAGTCATTTCGATTCTGAGGATTGACTCAATCAGTTCAAGGCACATTCGATTCCTTTATTTTGTCTTTTTTGACGTCACTCTGGAAAATGCCCTTTCTACAGTGGCATTACTTATGGGTAGGCTGTAAAGCAAATATAGCTAAATATCTTAAAAATGGATTCTCAACTGAGTCCTTTTATATTAAAAATGGGACACCAAAATAATTCTCCATCATTTAAAAGTTCAGATTGAGATAGAAAAGCATCCTTCAACTGTATGTTGAAAATTTGTCTCCATTGATTCTCCAGAACATGTAATTTAGATTGCTCTGCTAATTCTAAAGGCAGATAGGGAAAAAAAAGGACGATTTGAATTTAAAAAAATACAGGGGGAAAAATTTATCTTTTTTTAAGTTCCGTAATTTCAATGGATTCGGTTTAAAAGTTGCTCACATAAAATCTTGAGAAAATTATGACATCTTTGATAGAACTCTTAGTAGATTCTGTAGAAATTATTTTTCTTTTGCTTGTCAGTTTATTCAAAAAGACATCCATCAAATACTTCAATAGGCAAATAAATGCTTTTTAAACTCATGTCAACTTCGAGATTCATACATTTAAAGTAAATGATTCTTTTTAAAAGAGTAGGGGTGCAATCTTTTAATGCTTTTAGTAATTTGCAATGATCACTTTGAAAGAGTAAATTAGTCCACTCAATTTCTGCTAAAATTGGCAGCTGTAATTTAACAATATTTAATTCTATCCTTGTATTAATTTAAGTAAAGGGATAGTAAGACAAGTAGTTGATTGGAAAGAGAGGAATCTAGGCAGTGACGTAACGGAGAATATTAGGGCTCCTTTTTTTTTTTTTTGCAAAGTCAGCTTTTGGACCTAAAGACCTAATACGTACATGGCGTCAGTTAGGTTTTGGGCCCCCCCGCAATACGAGGGTGTACGTTACGCCAACTGAATTTAGATCAAAACCTTTCAAAAGGGATTTAATCAGATTTTTATCACATAATTTCTCTAAATGATAAGTGCTTCTTTTGTCATTGTATTCAATTTTTTTATGTCCAGTGCTGCAACGTAAGTCAATTACAAAAATAGATTTTTATTCTTTAATTCAATGCAGTACCGTTGATGATAATTATACAATTTGCTTAGTTCTATAAGAATTTGTCCTTTCACAATTACTTTTCTTTAATACAGTGTTTCTCAAGAGGGGGGGGGCCCCTGGGCCCCATAACACAGAGGGCTCGAGCATATCGAAAAAAAAAAGTTTTAAAAAAAATTTAAATTTTTACTGTAATGAAGTAAGAAAACTTCCTGATATAACAAAAATACACATTTACACAGAAAAAAATTTATTAGTATTACTTCATCAAAAAAAAGCTTTCATTTCGATACATTCATTGTCTGATCCTATAACTAAATAAAAAAAATAGCATTTTGTTTGATTTGCTGTAATCCCGCGATGACAGATTTTTTACTGAGTTTTCTTTTCAACCTAGAAACTTTTCAGAAAAGAAAAAACCCCAGACCTAGAAATATTCTAGAAAGATAAAAAAATTCATCTGTTTGACCTTCGAACTTACTGTTATGGTTAGTTCGTTCCTATTTTATCCTTTTTTTTTTCATTTAGGAAGTTGTAAATAATGCGGTATATATACGAAAAGAGTTATATGACATTTCAAAAAGCATTTTGGGAAAGATTATTTGACCAATATTTATTTTTATGATATTCTGAAACATATAAAGCAAGATGAAAAACTTTTTTATACAATTCCTTTTAGAATTAACATTCATAGTTTTACACTGATTACATATTTTAACTCTTATGGTCACGTGGGTAAGAGTCAAACTACAAAATATGACAGTTTGCTTGCAGATATCATTCCTGAACTTTCGTGAAAAGTTTCTGTGATTTGTGCCCTTTTTATTAAGATCGCATACCTTAGAAACATTTTAATTCGGTTCTATTGGAATTTTCAAATTATCTATGAAAAAAAGGCAGAAAAAAAGAGCAATATACTTTTCTTAGTTAAATTATTCACTGGAATGTGATTTTTATTGTGTACAATAAAAATAATTGTAAATAAAACTTCGGGGTGACTCCGCCACCCCGCGTGACTATTACCATTATTATCCAGTGATGCGTCTGCTCCCGGGTTAAGACATTTTGAAGTCTTCTCGTTTTAAATATTACAAATAACAATTATTCTTTATCGGAATTTTACATTCTTTTTCATTATTTAACATTATAATGAATGCTAATTTGTGAGGATTACAATTACACACACACACAGTTCGTTTAAATCTAGTTATAATATGAGCATTCATTTAAAAAAAATCATTTTACATTTTTGTATTCATTGCCGTGCTCTTGGTTTTACTCTCCTTGCAATTCATCAAATGCCGACTGAGTGGCGTAGTTGGTTTGTCGCTGGCCATCTGCACCACACAAAGGTTGCGGGTTCGAACCCAGCCCATCTCGGTGGATTTTCATGATGCAGAAAATCAACAGCGGTCATGAATGGCCATGTCGTATGATTATTCGGAATGTAAAAAATCCCTTGAAGTGCCCATTCGGCTTGGCTGCCAAAATTCTTAAAAAAAATTTTAAGTTCAATTTTGCATCGTCAGAGCTCAGGTGCCTCCCTCGAGGGAGGAACTGGGCATTAAATTATGGCCTTGTATTGCCTTATACGGGGCGACACTAAAAGTGATACCAGCTCCTGTGGGGAATATGCTAGGTCTGCAAAGGTAAAAAAATACCAACATTTGCAATTACACATTTTGCGCAGACGTCGGATAGTTTGCTCAGAATCACGCAGACATTCGCGAGAATGCTAATTGTGATGGATATGATAGATAGCAACATATAGACTAAACTATTTTTATAATGACATTTAAACTTTTAGAAATGGATGATGGAAGAAATAAATCTTTAAATAAATATCATTTTGCAGTCTGTTCCAATTTAAAAATTATAGACACGAAAAATAACATGATAATTATCCTATTACTTAAAAGTAATTTGTTTAAAATATATATTACTTAAAAGTATATAATTTGCTTAAAATATATATTACTTAAAAGTAACAAATACAAAATTTAATACTTTTTTTGGAATTTGTACGGTTTATATTTAATCGTATCTACCCAGCGAAAAGCCATTTTTTTTAAAAGGGGGGCCCCATAAAAATTAATTAAAAATTGGGTCGAGTTTTTAAAAGTTTAAAAACACGCTTTAATTTTATGTAAAAATTCTCTCTAATCCTATTTTTTAAAGAATATTACATGTTTCATGTTCTTTCATCTTTTTAAAAAGTTATTTCTTTTCTCCACGGGGACGGGGATGGCGGGGAGGAGTTTCCCCTCTTAGATAGGCCCCGATTCGGGGGGCGGTAGGGGGGGGGAAAAAATTACAGAATTTGTCTCTTTCGGGTGGTGAAAAATGCATCTTTTTTTTTCTTTGGGAAAATTAAAGTCACTATTTTTTTTTTTTTTTTCAAACTTGTTCCAATACTTATATATATGGTTGAAAGTAGGGATTTAAAAAAAGTACAAAAATTCGAAGTAGCAATAGCTTTAAAAAAAGGGGAAAAATCGCCGTCGGCAACACTGAAGGACGGCCCGTAAAAGCGTGGGGGTGCGGAAGAGGCCATGGCCCCAGGCGGCAAACACCGTGATATTTAAATTCAAAATATGTTTAACTAAAAAGCAAAAAAAACTGACGGAAACAGTAAAATTTTTAACACTCACAGTGCAGGAAGTTTATTTGTCGCATGTCGCATTCATTTTATGTTACTTAACTTTGGAAAACCTGTGTTTTGTGAAACTGATTAAATTATTTGCAAACAGGGGGCAAATAAAATTTTTGGAATGTGTCTAAAAAACAGACTGAAAATTGAAGCAAGACAAGGGGAATTCGTTAAGGATGTCTTATATGCTAAAATCCAAAAGAAATGGTTTTCCAAACATTTCATAATGTGAGTAATGCCAGTTTGATAGAAAAATTTTCGCAAAAATGGTGATCAGAAAATTTTTGATTATGTCCCTTTAAGGCTAAAAAATTCTATTCTGGCAATTAAATGACATCATATTGATCTTGGACAATTGTATACGGGGTTTTATTGAAAAAAAAGAAAATGCTTTTAATCGTAAAAAATCTAAAAATTGCTTTTTTTACTTTTACTAATTTTTTTACAAATAATTAAAATATAGAGGCGGCATATTTCCGGTTGGTCCCAGGTGGCGAAAGCCCACGCTACACCAATGGGACGGCCATACATATATATCAATCGAGCAAAAATTTTTACGAATTTCTCAAAATAAACCTTAAATCTAATACATATGTTAAATTTTAAATAACAATTGAAAAATCAAAATAAATTCAATTTCCCCATAGCATAGCATTGTTTGAGAAAAATAGAATGGAGCATACAATTGTACATCGATGCTTAACACACACAGAGGCGTCTCAAAAATGATTTTTGCTAAAGTTGCCTCACAAAAATATCTAGTATGGCTAATATTGCCTAAGACATTAGAGTGTGTTTAAATTCAATACGTATTTAGGGAAATTAAAATTTTTTTAATTTAATAAAAAAATCCTTACAATTTAGAAAAACAAAATAGAGGAAAGAAGTGATTTTTGTAGGTATTCGCATTTTTATTATCGTTTTACTTTTATACTCGTGATTGAGTTTACATCGTCAACGTTAAGTATGAGGCAAAATATAAAAAAATTCCCTAGTAGGGCGGCAACCGCTCGTGGACGGCCGATGCCATTGGATCGATCCTGGGATTATAAATACACTGCTGGCCACCGTAAGTGCAACGCCCTGAAGGAAGCATGCAAATAACATGAAATTTACAACATGCATCAGTGGAGGTGAGATATGCAAATGTTTAGAATTTCAGCGCAAATACACATCACGCGCGCCTGTGGCGCCTCCTCAAAGCGCTATCTAAGGCTTGGAGATTTCGACGATTTCAAGTTTGGCAATTGTGTTTTTCTTGTAGTTTTTTCAAAAACTATCAGTAATGTCTCGTAGAAAACAGCGATCAGCTTTTGATCAAGTATCCGAGTTCGACAGAGGAAGGATAGTTGCCTACCGAGATTGTGGATTATCTTTTAGGGAAATCTGTAGTCGTTGTTGGACGAAACCAAACAACTGTAATGCGGATATGTAACCGTTGGATGCAGGAGGGGATGACGAATCGACATGGTCGATCGCATCCACCTCAGTGCACCACTTCACGTGAGGACAGGCAAATTGTGCGCATAGCTGTGACGGATCGCTCAGTCACATCACGAACCACAGCACATTGAGTCTGTAACGTATCATTCAGTGTCTGCGCGTACCATTCGACGCCGTTTGCAGCAGAGTGGCCTGTCCGCAAGACGTCCATTGCTTGGTCTACCCTTGACGCAGAACCACAGACGTCTCCGCCGCCAATGGTGCTATGAAAGAAGGATGTGGGTGGCATAATGGAATGAAGTTGTGTTTACTGACGAGTCACGCATCTATCTGCAACACTACGATGGTCAGATTCGAGTCTGGAGACACCGTGGAGAGAGGATGCTGAACAACTGCGTTATGCATCGCCACACTGGTCCTGCAACAGGTATTATGGTATGGGGCGGTATTGGATATCACTCTCGCACTCCTCTAGTACGCATTGCCGGTACTTTAAACAGTCAGCGCTACATCTCCGAGGTGGAGCCAGTTGTCCTTCCTTGCCTTCAGGGCTTGGCCACAGCCATATTTCAACAGGATAATGAGCGACAACACGTGTCACACATTGTCCAAAGTTTCTTCGTCAATCACCAGATTGAATTGCTTCCCTGGCCGGCTCGCTCTCCGGATCTTTCGCCGATAGAAAACATGTGGTCCATGGTTGTTCAACTATTGTTCCAGATTACACCCCCAGCTGCCACACCAGATTAATTTTGGGAACGTGTGGAAGCTGCTTGGTCTGCTGTACCCCAAGATCACATCCAAAGTCTCTTTGAATCAATGCCGAGGCGTGTGGCAGTGGTGATCTCCAACAATGGCGGCTACTCTGGCTACTGATTCTGGCAGGAACCACACTTCACAGAGGTCTATAAATTTAATCATTTGATACTTGGTCAACAGCTTGGCTACAAAATAAATTTTGTTGTGCTATCTCTTGTTTATCTTGGCTTTTTCTTTCTTTCTCCTTGTTGCATTTACGGTGGCCAGCATTGTATTTGTTCTTTACTTGAAACTACTCACACACTTCCAAAAGTTAGGGACAAAGCACTTAAATGGTGCTAGGTAAGATAGGTTAGAGAAAGATATTACATTTCAGTAATGCTGCGACATAACCATCTGTCGATAGCTATGTCTTGGGGTTTCCGCTAAGTTAGAGGTGTGGGATTATCTCGGAAGGATGAGACATTCTATAATTCTTAATATGACTTTTATTAAGAATTTAACTTAAATTACTTAGATATCGAACAAACTTATATTAATTGAGAATAAACCAAAGTAGGCCTTTTAACTAACTCAGATCGCGCAATTAGATCACTTATCAATATAAATATCTTATATCTGTCTAATCTCGATTCAATATTATACTAGCGTTCAGAATATAATCCTCCTACCTTGGTTAAATACTCAACGGTTCAATTAACTTCAGATATTCAGGTTAGGCTCGAGTGTAATAGTACGCACCTTGTACTAATGGTGGGATCTCCGTGATTCCTTGGTAGGCCGTCTAATTACACTTCTACCTTTTCCGAACTAGCTTCCTCTAAATTGCCATCCTTGCTCACTAAACTTTCTATCCTTTTAAAGGTTATCTTATTTGCATCTTTGCTTCGTTTTACTTCTTGGATTTGGGTTGGAAAAGTTTTGCCATTAATCGTGGCCGTCAAAGAACGTAGGGGTTATGTTAGAAGAAGAACGCGAGAGATGTCACAATGCGTGTTCAAAATGTTGTTTATTTTAGTTAAAACGATGTTCCACATCTCATAAAATAGTAAGTGAATTTTAATGTTGCTTGTTACTAGATAAACATATGAGATACATTATAACACGATGTTATATAGAAAGGTAAATAATCCGAAATGAAAATAAAGTGCTGCCAAACGAGAACAAAGAAATAAAGAGATAAATTAGTTCTCTTCAGCTGATGCATCCACAGTACTCCCCATCAGTGAACGTTACAAGAATCATTTAGATGGGTGAACTGCACGACCTAAACGAGTTACACATTGAGAGGGAGGTTCAGAAAGTCTCACTCGAAGCTTTGAAGACTGCTCAGACGTGCCCTGTTGTGAGTAATGAGAAGTATCTGGCACAGTTGATGGTGAATTACTTGTAGTTGAAGATTTATTTACTGAAGTGGGCTTAACAGGATCAGTGAAGAAACTGGGTTTCAATCTATCAATAGAAATCGCGTTCGAGAGACACCTTGGATGCTCGTGTCAAAATACTTTGCATAACGCTTGATCACAGGGTTTGGTCCTTCGTAAGGTGGCTGTAATGAAGTTCGGACAGAATTTGTACGGACAAATACATGAGTGCATGTTGCTAGATCACGGAAAATGAAAGATTTCTGCTTTGTATGGTGAGCTGGTAGAACAGGACGTATAAAGTATTACGAAGTTGTTGCACAAAAGTGGATGGAAATGCGAGTTTCAAGTCATGTAGTAAATCGCCAGATAAACAAAAATTTTCTCCAAAGATCAATTCAGCTGATGTAGCTTACAAATCTTTATGAATTGTGATGCGCAGTCCAAGGAGGATGGTGGGTAGAGATTGTTACCAAATCGCATCGCTATGGCACATAATGGCGGCTTTTAGCGTGCGATGCTATCCCTCCACCAAACGGTTAGCCTGAGGATGGTAGGCTGTTATGCGTTTGCGCTTGAAGCCTAAAAATTTGGAGATTTCATAGGACAGTTCCTATTCAAACTGAGTGCCTTGATCAGTTACGATGTAAGACGGTGAACCAAACTTAGAAATCAAGCCACAATAAACTGTATTTGCTATCGTTTCTGCTCGAATGTCCATGACTGGTAAAGCTTCAGGCCATGTGGTGAAACGATCGAGTGACACAATACCGATATCCTGACGCTGTAGGTAATGGTCCGATTATGTCAGAATGAAATTCATCAAAGCGTTTGCTGACAAGAGGAAATGTCCCAATTTGACTGTGGACATGTCTGGAGATTTTACATTTCTGGCACTCAATTCAGCCTCCAGACCACGACGTAACGTCACGTCTCAAATATGGCCAGAAAAATTTCTTTGAAATTAACTTGACAGAGCTTTGAATATATCAGGGTGAGAAGTTCTGCGGTGGCCTTCAAAGATTCCTCTGCAAAAGCAGCAGGAATGTAAGTTTGGGGTGGCCAGTAGAAACATCACAGATGATCGTGTACTCCGATTCGATGACTGGCAGTTTATCAAACTTCAAATTGTAATTGTTGAGAAAAGTGAGGGTGGTGAGTTCTTGAACACTGTCTTGAGCTTTTGCTATTGCTGCATACTCAATTGTTGGTGGTAAACATATCTCATCGATTCTTGATAAAGCATCTGCCACGATGTTGTCTTTGCCTGGTATATGTCGTATTGTAGTTTTGTATTGGCTAATGAAGTCAAGATGTCGTAGCTGCCGAGGTGAAGCTTTGTTCGACGGTTGATTGAAAGCAAAAATCAGTCGCTTATGTTCGGTGAAAATAGTCCACGTCACTTCACCATGGTTCAAAATTATGTGGTCCGTTACCAAAAGCCCTCGTGTAGCTGAACAGTGCGACGTTAATATTCACTCACTCACTCGGTAAAAATAGTAAATTCACGACCCTCTAAATCAGTGGTTCCCAACCGATTTTGTGCCATGCCCCACCTAGGCATTTCTAAAATCTTGATGCCCCCCTCCCCTCGTGATATTTAAATTTTGTTATTCAAAATTTTACGGTTATTCACCTGAAGGAAGCTTAAAAGGCCATTAATTTGGGTATCTAAACAAACTTCCAAAGAATAAGTCATCTATGAAAGAGAAAAATAAAAAATGAAAGAACGGTTAAATAAATAAAGTTTCCAAACATATAATAGGGAACTGAAATGAAGAAATAGCAAATATTTCAATGAAACAATATTCTGAAATACTTTGATTATTTTCATTTTTGAACTAATAACAATGAAAATAAAAATTCAGCTCACCTAAAAATGTCTGTTACTGAGATCCTGATGCGTCATGTGTGCGACAGAGAGATTTTATATCAGGCTCCAATTTAATCAGCTTAAGTCGTCTCGTTTAGTGATATCAAGTCGATTTATTTTCTTCGATAACAAATCATTGACAGCACTAAAGCGACATTAGCTAATAGAAAGGGGAAAGGGGGGTAACAACAATTTTCTTGCGGCTTGGTTGAATAAAAGTATTTGTTTTGTCTCATCACAAAGCCAGCCATCCCCCCTTTTTTATATTGAAAAAAGTTTTAACGACTCATCATTTTGCGTTTCCGAGTTCTTGGTACTGCATCGAAATATGGATATATCCACAGCGGGATGCGTCACCATTTTGGGAAAATCAATTTTTTTTAATTAAAAAATTTTTTTTTAAAAATCAGAGGCCAATTTTCAAATGATCCACAATACTACGCGCATCAGTTACCTCACATTTCTTTAGCCAATGAAACTGGTCAAAATTTTTGCGAGAAATATTTTTTGACATACCTCAATAAATGTAACGAAGCCAAATATCTTCATCTTTGCATCCACAAGAGTTTTATTTGATCCTTGAAGCTGTGTTTTTCAACAGATTTAGTTTTTAAAAAATATCTGTTAAATAACTCACAAATGCTTTACCATCAACAGTTTTCAAGGGGCTTCATTTCGGGCTTGTCACTTAAAAAATCACTAAGAACATCTTATAAATCCATGAATCTTTCGCAATTCCCCCTTTGGGGCCACCTTACCCCGGCAAGTAAAAAATCTACATACCTCCCTTTTAATTTTCCCAAAATTTTCAAAGACGCTCACATTTTGCACATTAGCTTTGATATAATTGATACATTTTATAAGAGAACGTAATACCTCATTAAGAACAGGAATAATATTTTCGGCCTCTAAGTTCTCTCTAAGAATAACACAGGCACAAAAATCATTTCTGGATTCTCATCTTTCATCAATTTTAAGCAGCCTTTTTTTTTTTTTTTCCCATTATAACAAAAACCCATCTGCGCCGTGTTATGTTTTTTTATTGGTATATTATTGACGCGTAAGTAATTGTTTGCTTACCATATATATCAGCTGCGGAAGTTGGGGGGTTCCCCAATGATTTGCAGAATACCATTTTTTACAAATTCATCTTTATCTATATATCTTGAATATACTAACAATACGACCTCACGGTCTCTCAGAGTTGATTCATTCATTTGTAGTGAGAAATATGTGGATTTCAACTTTTCAACAAGTTGTGATTCAATATCATCACTCATTTCATTTATTCTTCTATTAACAGTATTGTTATTGAGTGGAATGGCTGTAAAAGCGTTGTCATCCTTTTCCAGAACTGTTTTTAGGCCAGTGCTTCTCAAACTTTCAACGTTTGCTACCCAATGTTCAATCCTGATTTGCATCGCGCCCCCCCCATGCAATAAAAAAGTATTAAATTTTTTTAATACTATACTTTTTTACCCAAACTGACAAACAGTTTTAAACCCCCTTAATCCCCCCACGTTTTATGAACTTCCGCTCAACCAGGGGTCAATTTTTTCCCCAAAAGTATACATTTTCGTCTTTCCGACGTACGAACTTTTTTGTGAAACCCTTTTTCCATAAAATTAAACCGAAGGCTTTATAAAAAAAAAAAAAAATGACCTTGACAGTTTTCGAAAGGGGTTTACTTATTTCAGAGGATTTGATTATTTATTCTTTTTCTACCCCCACCCCCTACAATGCACCACTTACTCTTACTTACGTGCAAAACGGTGGCATTGGGGAACGAAGCGCACAATTTTTAATCGGCACATTTAAAGGATTAATTATAAACCGAACAAACTATCAAGATAAGTGTCAATGTTGGCAAATAGTTTTAAATATGACAAATCCATGGGGTCACTAGTAACTATTAAAATGGTCCTAAACTTAGTATTGTTAAATTAATTATAAAGTAGATTGTGCAGTACTGATACATTCATAAGTGTATTACAGTGTAAATGAGTATTTTATTTTTTATTGTTTCAGAATGTATTTGTTTGTTTACTTTCAGTAAGTTAATAATTTTTTTAAATAATCGTTTGTTTTCGACTTTTCAATATGCTCGCCCCCTCGTAGGATTATCTCGCCCCTCTAGGGGCGCGCCAAACAATTTGAGAAACACTGTTTTAGGCTATCTCTTCGGTTAATGTTAAATAATAAGACCCGAATTAGGTATTTTTAGGTACCTTTTCTGGATTCCCCACTAGATTTGGTCATAATTCTGCTAACACAATAGATATTGCTTTAATTAAAAACGTTTACTATCCATATATACTATTAAATCCATTAATGACCTCTATTCTGACGAAAACCCTGTTTTCTTAAATTTCGATCTTAAACTTAAAGTGGAATTCTATAATCCTAGAGCGATCTCCACTAACTGGAAGGTTTTTGGAAAAAATTTAAATAAAAACCTCTCTCTATTTAATTCCTATCCTAATAACATCAACAATACTAGTGATCTTGAAGCTAAAATTACAGAGTTTACCGAAGCGGTCGTCACCACTCATAGCCACGTCTCCCAGCCAATAGAAAACGTTCGCCGTAACTTCACTCCAAATCACATAAATCAGCTTATCAAGCACAAAAATCACCTTCATAAGCGTTATCAACAGAACTTTAAAGCCATTTTATAAAACTTATTACAATAGAGCTCAAGCCAACCTAAAAAAGGAGGTTAAAATTTATAGTATTGAATCTTAGATTAATAGACTGGGAGCATTAAATACATCTGACAATAGCCTCTGGGAGGCGCAGCGATTTCTAAAAAATAAAAGATCTCGTATTCCAACGTTAAACTGTACTACTGGTATGGCCGTCACTGATCTGCAGAAAGTCAACCTTCTTGCTAATTCGATTAATGATAATTTCATAGAAAATAACAGCATGAATGATAATTATGATCAAGACGATGAGGTTGTCACCATAGCTGTAAATAACTTTCTCTCTACTTGAGAGAAGCTTGATTACTTGAGATTTGTCAACGTTAATCGTAATTCTCCAATGTGTAAGCCAAATTTCTAGTTTGTCGAGGAAATTTTGTATAGCTTTAATAGTGATTTATGCTGGACTCCTTGTGCGAAAAAACGGAGGAATCATCCGCGAACAGGCAAGTATTGACGGTGGAGTGTTGTGGAAAGTCGTGAGTGTAAATGTTGTACAAGTAAGGTGAAAGAACAGAACCCTGAAGAACGCCAGAAAGACAAGATCCAGAGTTAGAGTATGTATTATTAACACGAACTCTAAAAGTTTTATTGTGTAAGAAATTATGTATGATTTTAACTAAGTAGTCAGGGAACTGCAGTTTAATTAACTTGTACGTGAAACCATCGTACCACATTTTATCGAATGCCCTTTTAACATCTAAAAAGACACCGACAGTGTAAAATTTCCGAGCAAATTCTTCATTAATTATGTTTGTAACACGTATTAATTAGTGTAGCGTTGAATGGCCCTCCCGGAAACTGCATTGTTCCGGGAGAATGCCATCTATGGCTTTGCAGTGAGTTTTAATTCTAGATAAGATAATTCTTTCATAAATCTTAGCAGTGGCGTTAATTAAGCTGATGGGTCTGTAGCCTTGTGGGAATGTTCTATTTTGATTTGGTTTTGCCAGCATGGTAACGTTTGCTTGCTTCCACGGTGTAGGAAAGTGATTTTTAACGAGGCATTGATTGTAAATTTTTGTTAAGTGTGTAATTGCATTTCATGTTAAATGTTTAAGAGCAATGTTAGGAATTTGATCGAGGCCTGCAGCTTTTCTATTCTGCAGTTTTTAATAATGCCTCGAACTTCATTAGGGGAAGTGAGAGGGTAGTGTTTGTTGTGAAGTTGTCGAAAAAGTGATTCACTAACTTTTCGACTTCTTCTATCTTGTCATCACAATAGGTTTCTTCGTTTTCCTGAAAAGTGATTTCAAGTGTATCCTTGAAAGCCTCCGCGTTTTCGAAATCCGAGTAGGCAATTCCACCCGGGCCATGTAAATGTGGAATGGGAACATGCCTTTTAGAGAATTTCCTATGTAGATTATACAAGGAATTTCCCTCAGTATTTAATGTTAATAGAAACTCTTTCCAAGCCCTGTTTTTATATTGTTGGATTTCGCTCCTGATCTGCCTAATGAGAGCATTAACTTCGCGTTTGTATGGTGGGTATCTGGTGTTATTCCAGAGTTTACGAAATCTATTTTTAGCTCTGATAAGCTCTCTGATGTTTACAGGAAGACGGAGGTGTGGAGTGTTAATTAATCTAGTGGTAGTGGAAGCAGAAATAGCATTCGATACATTGCTGGTGAAATTTTGAACGGCTAGATCCAAATCATCTACCTGGGGGTTACCGGGAATTTTGTGATAAATAGTTTTTTGAAATATAGTCCAGTTCGTAGATTTTAGAGTATGGAGTATTGGTGGTAATACATTATTAGTTATAAAACCAAAAATAACTGGATTGTGATCACTGCTAAGCTCATTAATAGTAAAAATTTCAGTGTGAGATAAATTAACTGCAAAGCCTATGTCAAGAATAGCGTTGGTGTGATAAGTGTTGAAATGTGTGGGAGTGTCGGGGGCTAGAATATCCAGTGCCGACCCTACGGTCCAATTGCACAGAATATTACCATTTTTTGTTTGCCCTGTCTGGATTCCAGTTAGGATGTTTGGCATTGAAATCGCCGAAGAGAAAGGCTTTGTTACTATGGTTGAGAATTGCGTCAAGTTCCGTAGTATTAATGGAGCCATGTGGAGGTCTATAAATGCACGCCACAGTAATTTTACTGTTGTTTTCTAACTGAATGATAACCGAAGAATTTTCAAAGGTGTTTGAGACATTAGGAAAGGCGTGGTGTCTGATAGAGTTCTTAACGAAGAGGGCCGTGCCTCCCCCATGTGTTGTACGATCACTTCTGTGACAAGTGTAATTTGGACACCTGTCCGATGGACGAAGGTGTGTTTCCTGTATCCCGATTATGTCGGGGTCATAATCAATAATACATTCCTTAAGTTCCACTAAATTATTTCTTAATCCATTAGCATTCCAACTAAAAAACCTGAGAGAATTATCCCTATTACTATTATTGAATGTTTAACTTTAAAGTTTAGTTTGGAGTATGGACAGCATTTGTCCCCACTGTGACATCATCTGAGCCATTTGTGACATGACTGATTTGGCATCCAGTGACTTGTTTTGTTTCCCTTTTACAACTTCCAAAAAGGAAGGTTTTGGCTGTATGTTGTTTTCCTTGCTCGCAGCCGCTCGCTCTTGCCAGACGTTCTTCGTCGGTTTGTTTTTGTTGGGTTTTGTGTTTATCGGATTCTTAGGGCATCCAGAGAAGTTTGCAGGGTGCGGGCCTCTGCAATTTGCACACTTTGCCGGGGCCTTGGCTGACTTGGTGCATTCTGAGGTGAGATGGCCACCCGAACATTTCAAACACTTCGGTGCTCTAGCGCAGAACCGAGAGTGATGAAAAAACTCCTGACAGCGATAACACTGAGGAGGCTTAGTGGATTTATTGAGGGGTTCAACCACAACTCTAAAAAATCCAATAGTTTTCATGTTAAATATGCCCTGGTTTTCAGGGCATTTGGGAAGGGTTACCAAGAATAGAGGCATGTTTGTATTTGTTTTCCTATTTCTCAACAAGGAAATGTGATCGGGCTTGAAACTAAATGCATGTAACTCTGTCATGAGTTCTTCTTGGTCAAAATCTGTGGGTAACCCTCTCAGCACTACTTTTAGCTAATTATTGTGGGCCATCTCAAAAGTGTGGGACCCAAATTTATTGTCCGAGATATACTTTTGGATTAATCGGAGCTCTTCAGCAGAAGCTGGGAAGACTCGGAGCTTCCCATTCTCATATCGCCCCTCTAGTGGTGTGTCGCAGAACTTTCCTAACTGGTCGAGGAGCTCGGTTGCATTGCGCAGTGAATCGATCACAATGGGCGCAATGCGTCTTCCTTTACGGCCTACCATCGTAAAGCCGTCATTATCCTTGCTAGAGCCGGGAGCGACAACGCTACCGGCGGCCGCCTTTGCCGGGCTGCTTGCCGCCACAACCGGTTCACTATTTCTCTGCGTGCCGACCTCTCATCGGCTGACGTTTCCCCCTCCTCCATAGAAGACTCATCTCCTTCAATACGAGTAAGGGAAGTGGTGTTGGGTGGGAGCGGCTGCTCCGAGCGTGCCTGCTTCTGCGGTCTGACGCTTGGCTTTTTTCCGCTTCGGCTGCGATGCGGGTGCAGCGGGGATACGATTTAATCGTTCAATCTCCCTAATGTAATCTTTAAACTCCTGGTTTTGGAGTCGGATAGATTTCCTAGAGCATTTTAATGCTGTCCATTGAATGAGATTAACTAGCCTAAGTCTCTCGGGCATGCTAGGTATGTCTGGTCGCTGAGGGTGTTCAATATCTCTTCCAAGACATCGCACAGATCCTCACAATCGACGCACGAGGTGCATTTATCTAAATGAGCAGTTGCTTCATTAGCATTAAGAGGTAAACACAGAGGTAACAACATTCAGAGGTAAATAAATCACCTTCCTTGATTGACGGAACTACATCTGTCCTTGGAGCGGACATATCCAATGGTAATCCAAATGAAAATCTGAAAAGCAAAAACACAAATCCAAAGTTGGTAATCCGAGTGAGGCGCTATGCCTAAAACATACCGCGTGGGGAGTCAAACTCTGATAAATAAAATCGGAAAAGTTTGAAAATAACTAACTAAAACTAACCACAATCGGTTGAATAAGAAGGAACAAGGTCAAAATGTGACTCTGACTAGAAAATAGCACGGATGCAAACAGATCCAAAATCCATCTTGGGGTAGACGTTTGAAAAAGGGGTCGCAGTCTAGGGCAAAATAACTGCGTGTGGAGGCTACAACGACAAGAAGCAGAATGCTTGGGAGAAAATCCGGGAAAAAAGAAATGAAAAAATTACTGATGGTTACTATTAATAAGGAACTGGGATACGTCCATCCCTTCGTCCTCTATCTGGAACTTAAAATCGGCTTGGTGTTGTTCCTTGGCTGGTGGTAGTGGGTGTGGAAATCGGTGGCAGGCACCAATGGGGTGACAGGCGCTAGGCTGTTGGAGAGAGGCTTTGATTGGATGTTGGGAGTGAGTTTCGAAAAATGGACTTGGTAATTTTTGAAAAGTAACAATTGATGGTAAAAAGTATTATAAAATAAAATAAGTTAGAGGAGAAAAATTTTGAAATTTAGAAGAGAAGTTATAAAGTATATTTAGCAAGAGAAATTATACAAGTTAAAATTTATCCACCCCAAAAAAGTGGAAACCCTTAGCTTTGTCACCCCCGGATTTTTTTAATTTAGGTAATAATTGTAGGATTTCGGGATTTTTTTAAAATATCAGAATTACGACCAGATCAATTACTTGATCTAGGCGAATTATTAGTTTCGAGTTGGATTCCGGGGGAGATTTTTGTTATTGAATTTTCATTTGTTTTTCTGGTTTGCGACGAGGGGGGGGTGGGGGGGGTTCCGCTAACAATGTTAGCGAAAGAAACTCCTTCCCCTAGAACATTGCTTCAAGTTCTTTTTTTGGGGAAAGGGGGAATTTTTTTTGGTTTAGGGAATTTGAGACATTTAGTGTAACGGGCCCAAATGGTCATTTTCCCTGGAATTTAAATGCTATGGGGGTTTTCCCCTGTCTTTCCTTTATGGGGCATTGAGGGGGGGGGGTTTTCCCTTCCATATTTCAAATTTTTGGTTTAAGGTGGCAGTTTTTGCCGTGTAAAAAAATTGTTGCAGTTAATGTGCTTTGGGGTGATTCTCGAATGAGGTAATCTTCACTCTAACTTGATGTAACCCATTGTCTTGAGGTCAAAGATTTTTGATTATTGGCATTGGGGGGTAGGGGAAAAAATTGGGAGTGCAGTCTTGGTTTTTTTTTGGAAATTAATTGAGAAACATTTTCATTGTGAATCCTTTTTTCTTCAAGATCGGATTGAATCTCGTGGGTTTTGGGTAAATATGGGAAGTCCTTTAATTGTATTTTGAGGGGTTTCACTTTTTGGTTTTTTGGGAAAAAAAGAATTCAAATTTTTTTTTCATTTCGGAATTTTGTAAGAGCGTAATACTTTTTTTTTGTCATTAGCGTTTAATTTAATGAAATCACCGATGTTTTATTAGTGATTTCGGGGAATTTTTGATAAATGGTTTTGAGTTGATCTCTGATGTTTTCATTTTAAGATAATTGGGGGGGGCTTGGGTTTAATGACGTTGTTTCATTATTTTCCCGGTGAAACTTGGTTTTTTGTTTTTTTTCAGGTTCAAGATCTAAAAAACTTTTATTTACAGTGACTGGTTCACTGATTAAAGGAGAGACAGGCCTGGCTGTTTTCTTGGGGAAAACAAAGTCTTCCGCGGAATCCTTTTTAATTTTCCGTTTTTTATTTTCCTTTTTACTTTTTGCATTAGTTAAATTAGCAGGGGCTTCGGAAAAATTATTTCAATCGTGATTTGAATCACTATCCTTAAACTCTTCAATTGGAAATGGGGGAAGTGCAATAATTGTCTTTGTGACTTAAAGAAGTACATGGAGGGAGGGAACGAAATTCACTCACCAATGCATCCTTTTTCTTTTGTGCATCATCTATGGAGGCTCTAAGGATGGCCTTCATCTCTTGGTTGTCATCAGTGTCGGGCAAATTTACAAGTTCGGTACAGCTGCTGATAATAATATCTAGACCTTCTCTCGTTTTTGAGAAATTTGCATCGCTCATCGCAGCTAGTTAAAGTCCGGCGACTGTTTTCCCATTCTCGACTTCTGAACGGATATGGTTTGTGAATCGAGAGCCGAAAAACATGTTTTCTCTGGTCGAAATCATAGCTGATCATCTGTGGATCGAGAAAATGACTGGACAAGCGTACGAAACGAAAATTAGATGAGGCGGGTGCCAGCGATGACGCTTATACCCAAATTCACGGAAGAAGGGTAAAGAAAACCAATATAAACAACCCCACCGGGGTGGGAGGGAAAGGAGAGAAACCGCCGAGACGAAGAACGTGACGTCACGAAGCAACGGAGAATGGAAGAGGCAGGAAGGAATTTGGCAAAATCCCAAAAACGAGAATGCGAAACGAAAAAAGGCGAGTACTACCGCGGAACCAGCTTAAAACACTGAAACCAAGTTAGATGAGTTGCAAAAGGTTTAAATGTTGTAGAATGAGAAAAGAAATTTTGTTGTAATTACGGCGGCTTTAAGGGAAAATTTCCCCTTTAGTCTTGTAAGAAAAAAATTGCTTAGTATGTGGATACGTGAACAGTGTTTGTGCTCTAATAATTGATTGTCGATTCTGAATAGAAGAAAAAAATATTCCTAGAATTTCTAGGATGTATTATTATGGCTCCATTTGTAGACGTGGGGGAAAATATTTCTAACGTACCAAGGTGCGTTAGTGATAAGGGCGTAGAATTTTTTTTTGAATGATTTGGATGGTTTGGTGGGTCAGGCGGCCCCCCAAAGGGAGCGTACGGATCACGGGCGAAAAAACTTGTTTTAAAGAATAACTTTTTTTTCGAGGGAGAGAGGAGGTTCTTCCAAAAAGGGGAGATAGCAACGCAATTCTCCCCCGAATTTGTCGGCAAGAAAACTATGTGTTTTTGTATGAAACGATTATCCTTTTGGGCCCGGGTAACGAACGCCCGAGACCCATTTGAATGTTGTCATCAAAAGTGGGTTCGCAATGGGGAAATACCCCCCATTTTCTGCAATAGCTTGTGTTTTTTCAACAAATAGCTATTCTCCAACTTAACCAAACTCAGAATGTGAGGTAATTTTGAGGTTTTAAATAGTGTAATCGAGATGGACACCCTGGGTAAAGCGCTGAGTCGCTGCGAATAAGCAAATGCTGACGTTGGTGATCTGAAAGTCGGTAAAATGTTTAAAGTAGGGACTGGGGACCGAACCCTGCGGCGTTCCACTTTGACAAAAGCCCGTTTGGGTTTATTTAAGGGACCCGAAAGGACTGTCGAAAAAATTGTAAAATTTTTAAAAATAATCGGGGAATTTTGAGTTGATCATTTTGTAAGTGAGGCCATCATGCCACATCTTTTCGAATGCCCCTTTACATCTAAAAAAAAACAACAGTGTATAATTTGCTAGCGAAGCCTTCATTTATTATTTGGAACGTATAAGCTGGTTAGGTAGAAGGCCCCCCCGGGAAACCCCCATTGTTCCGGGGAATGCAATTTGGCTTTGGGCATTTTTTTTTTAAAAAAAATTCTTTTTAAAACCTTAAAAGGGGGAATTTTTAAAAAGCATTCTGAAGCCTGGTGAAGTTGTGTTTTTGCCCTGGTTTCAGCATGACCAGTTTGCTATTTTCCACTGGTGGAAAGTGACAATTAATGAGGCACATTAAAATTTTTGTTAGGTGGATAGCGAATAGGAAGGTATTTAAGGGAATTTTGGTGTGGTAGAAGTTGCAAAAAATGATTCACCAAATTTTGACTTTTTCAATCTTATCGTCACCGTAGGGTTAGCATTTTCCCCCGAAAAGTGACTTCGAGGGTGTCTTTGGCCTGCTTTTTTAAAACAGAATAGGCCAAACCCCTCGACCATGGAGGTGGAATGTCTAAGTGCCTTTAGTAACTTTTTAAATTATACAAAGAGTTTTCCTTGTATTTAAAGAGGAGAAAATTTTTCCAGGTCCTTTTTTATGTTCTGGGTTTCATCCTAATCTGTCTAATGAGAGATTGACTTCCCCTTTATAAGGGGGATACCTAGTGGTTCCAAAGTTTCAATCGTTTGTCCTAATGAGCTCTCTGATGTTAATGGAAGGGGGAGGTGCGTAGTTTTAATTACTCTAGTGGGAAATGGGAAAAATTAATAGCGTCCGAGACAATACTGCTAAAATTTTGAACGGCTTGGCCAAATCATCTATAGTGGATTTCCTGGCATGTTGTAAAAAGAATTTCTTTTAAATTTAATCCAGTTAGTAGTTTTAAGAGTTTGAAGATAGGTGGTAGATAACTATTTGTGATAAAATCAAATATAACTGGATTGGATCCCGCGTTCTTTACCATTAGAATGGGAGAAAAAGCGCGCCATGTCAATAATAGTGCTGGGAGCGTTGTGATTGAAATGTGTTGGAGTGTTGGGGCGATAATATCGATAGCTGAGCCAAAGCCCAATTGAGTACCACCGTTAGCATTGACAACGGGTTCCAACCGGGTGTTTGGATTTAAATCTCCAAAGAGAAAGGTTTTATTATTTGGCTGAGAATAGCATTAGTTCCGTGACATTAATGGAGCCGTGGGGTGTTTAAACGCACGCCAAAGGGTTTGTGTTGTTCCCAGCTGAATGATAACCGTTTTGGGTTTTTAAAGGTGTTGAATAAAATGGGGGGTGTTTTGGAATTTTTGACAAAATTGCCGGCCCCCCCCTCATTTTGAGCCTATCACTCGTGACAAGTGTAATTTGAATGATAATTGGTCCGGGGGACGAAGATGTGTTTTGGATCCCGATTAAGTCGGGGTTATGATAAATGATGCTATCTTTGAGTTCTTCTAAATGTTTTTTTAAAACCATTTGCATTCCAACTGTATACCTGGGGAGTGTTACGTTTCCATGAATTCTATTTTTTTCTGTTTTCGTAGGGGGATTAGAGTTCCCCACTGAGTCTCAAAAAGGGCCCTTTGTTAGATCGAATTGGGATCAAATGTGTTGTCCTTAGAATAAGTGTGATATTTTTCGCCACTGCCGGGCATGATTGTGGCTTTGCTGTTGTGGTGTGGGCTTTCTGGGCGCGCGCCTTTGGGTTTCTCCCTCCAGATGTTGTTTTTTGGGGTTTTTTTTTGTTTTTTCCTGTTTATTGGGTTGTTGGGGCATCCTGAAAAAAATTTGGTGATGAGGTCCGCCGCAGTTTGCACATTTAGCTGGGGATTTGGCTGATTTTTTACATTCTGCGGTGAGATGGCTGCCGCTGCATTTAAGACATTTAGGGGCTCTGTTACAGAGACGGGAGTGGTGAAAAAATTTTTTGGGAGCGATAACACGGGGAGGCATCTGAGAGCCCTTTGGTTCAAAACCACTCAAAAACCCTAAGTTTGTTTTTATGGAAAACCTTTATTTTCCTGGGGTTTTTTGAGGACTACCCAAAAAGGGCATGTTTGTATTAGTTTTTTTATTCCTTAGAATAGAGATTTTGGGGTCGAACCCAAAACCCTTGAGTTCTGTCGCGATCTTTTCGATCAAATCAGTAGGTAGTTCCCCGAATAACAGCCTTGTGTTTATTGTCAGCCATCTCGAAAGTATGCGACCTATTTTTTTTGCCTGTAGATAGGGTTGAGCTTTTATGCTCAATGATTGTTTTGGAAAACCCGAAGTTTTTGTTTTCAAACGCCCCTCGAGTGTACTATCAAATGACTACCAATGGTTGAGCAGCCGGGTTGATTTCTGGCTTGCACGATGACGATGGAAGCTATTTTTTTTGTGAGACGAGAGTGAATTCCGTCTTGGTCCCTGAGGTTGCCCTCGCTTTTGGCGGAACCGCGCGCAACAGCGACGACCGGGGTGGCAGCTCGTATTTTTTTCTCCGAGCTGCTCTCGTCGGGAAGATTCCCCCCATCGCCCCGAATCCTCGTGGGCGATAATGGGGGAAAGGGGGGATTGCCGGAGCGGGTTGGTCGATGGCGCGTTGTTTTTTTCCCGCTGTGCTGGACAAGAATTATTTCTACTTTTTTTTTACCTATCCCCCATGGGCAGCCAGCCAGAGGCTATATTCACTTCTACCTTCAACCAATGATAGAGCACCTACCTAGCTCTCAGCAATGTATGAACTTTCCACTTCATGATGACCACCTTAAGCCCCTCCTCCCGGATTCCATCGCCACAGCCAATAGCCTGCATGCTACATCGTAGACTGAGCAACTCTCAACTAAAGCCAAGCCCTACATCAAAGACTTTAAGATATGGGATTGAGGACTGTGTATCAGTCCAGATGCCCAAAAATAGATTGCCATCCACTTGCAGATTATAAACTTGAGTGCCTCCAACAAAACTGAGCATTACACGTCCAGCCTTAAGGGCTCCTTTTATCTGTCAGTATCATCTGCAAACTAGATGGGTTACTTTTATATTTTTGCCTTTTGAAAATCCGTTCCCGTTGGCAATTGAACCTACTAAAACATTTTTACTGTAGCCCCATGTTTGGGGGTTCGAGTATGAAATTTAAAGGACGAGATTTGTTAGAGGTATATAATAATTGTGAATTATAATATTTAATTGCTAAATTTTACAATTTTTATATTGTATTAATTTTCTATTGTTAAGTTTTCCATCATTTTAACATATTTGTAGATTTATTTATTTTCGAGCTTCTGGGAAACTTTAAACTTGGTGATTCATAATATGAATTATTTTTTTTACTTTTTTATATTGTTTTTTTTTATTTTATATTTGATTTGATGAAAACCATTTTCCGGTCATTGACTATCTAAATTCTCCGTGTGATAGCTCGATTCTCCCACTTAATGTTTAAAAATTTTTTTGCTTTGATTATTTAGAATGTTTAATAATCCGTTTTTTAAATTTACAGGTTTTTAACATATAGCAGATTCATTATTTTTTTAGTTCCTGCTGTATGATTGCCCCCATTTACTGATCAGGAAAATTAGTGTCAATATGAGGTAAGTTGTTCAGCTAAATTTTTAAATGATTGTGAGAATAATAATTGTAAACTCAAATAAATATGAGGTAAGTTGTTCGACTGCATTTATTTTTAAATGATTGTGAGAATAATAATTGTAAATTCTAATTTTCTGGAGGTGCTTTTGTTAAAGAAGGGTGTGTAAAATGTTTATTTTGTATAAAAAATTTTTTTCTCATATTCATTCACAAATCACTGTCTATTATTAAAGCTAATAACTCAAGAGAATATAATTGATGGTGAAAAAAATCGTTATTAGAATGCACCATCTGTCACAAAATTTTTTATATGAATCACATTTAAGATCAGCCCAATATGTTTAAATTTAACTTTCCCTTAACCTTGTCCATATCATGAGTATAATTGTAGATTTAGATATTTAACTACATTTGTGCTAACATGTGAAGCTTCCAAGACGTATAAAAAAATAGTTGTAGAAATATCAAAGATTTTATATTGCCAATGGAATATCTTGGTAGAATTACTGTTTATAAAGACAATGAAGGGATAAATGTAGTATATTTTTCAAAGCATAATTGCGAACTGAGTCCTCAAAACATTTCAATCATTTTATAAAACTTGTATGGAGTTCATTAAAGCTAATCTTAAAATGGGTATTGAAAAATCTTAAGTATTAGAATATGTATTCAGTTATAGGATGTAAGCAGTGGTTCTGATAAATGTCTCTCATTTAGAAATTTCTTTTTAACAAACTAAATCTTATCTAACTACATTGATTCTTTTGCATTGTTTTCGCAGACTAATAAAAAAGATGTTTCTGTCAGTGTTATGAGTATTAAGTTACTGAAAGACTGATAGTTGTATTTTTTGTATAAACCTCAAGGGGAAAATATTGTTTTAAGACCTGTTAAAAATTTTAACCAATAACTTTTAAGCAATAAGTTGACAAAAAGCTGGGGAAAAAAGAAATGATGAAAAGCTGTTTAAAATATTGTGTATGATCTAAAATATTGTGTGTTGACTTTGCATATTGTCTGTTTACTAAGCTTAATTGTATTTGACTAATGAGGAATGCGTTACCCTGTTTCTCATGTTATTACTATTAAATCAGATACAAGAAATATGTGTTGTTTATTTAACATTCTGAAAGAAAGTGTGGCCAATTTAAAAATGAATTGCATTATGACTAATGATAACCAGTTTCCATGCATATTAAACATATTTGGGAATGATATTTTTCATTGGATTTGCAATTGCCACCTTCAATGTGCTTGGAAGAAATGATTAAATGACCTTTTTTTTTCGAATTTTGAAATGAGAATTGAAATTTCTCTGGTAGTTCTTTTGGAAGAAACAAGTTCATTCAGATTTAAACAAACCATGGAGAATTTTAAAATTGCATCAACTGATAAAAAGCCTGCTTTCAATAATAAGTGATACTCTCGCCAGCTTGTCCTCACAATCTATATTCATTTCATAATGGATTAAGTATTCCTGACACACAAATATTTATGTCAAAGCAACAAGTTCTTGGTTTGTGAAATTGCAGACTAATGGAGATGCATTTTATGTAGAAAAGATAACGGAAGCTTGTTCAGAAAGAGAGGTTATGATGAGTGCTATTACATGTATGTAAAATTGTCAGGTTTAGCTTGGAATACAAGTGAATGCTCAGATAATCATGCACGATGTAAACACATTTATTAAGCTCATTCGTAAATTGTTTGAGAGATTCCATATTGTTGAATATACTTCCTTCCATATCTCAGATAGAAAGTAGCAAGGGTTCTTCCACCAAAGAAATATGTAATGACATAGAAAAAACCAGGAGACTGAACTTCTACTTGCAATATTAAATTGTTTATTGCAAGGTAAAATAGTTCAGATGATCTTTCTGTCATACTTAACTAGCAATTAAGAACAATTGTCTCACACACAATATGTGCAATTCAGTAAAAGAAGGGTAAAAAGAAATTAACTAAAAAATTATTTACCTGTTTGTCATATACCTTCCAATCAGCATTTAAACTAGCAGTAAATACTTAAGCTAACTATTATAAATATAAAAATGAAAACTCTAGAATATTCTTTTTTTAACTGTGAAGAAAGAAACAACCACATTCAAGCTCAGGCTAGTCAGCATTACACAATTCAAAAATTATTTGCAGGAAACCAACTGTATCTTTAACACCTGATATATGATTGTAGAGGAGTTGTTTTATGTTTTCAAGACAATTAGCTACGTTTTTATGAGGTAAACTTGTTCTATATTTTTATGATGAGGAAAGGACCAAATTTTGTGACAAATGGCTTTATGACTGTATAATTAAAGCCCTATAATTTAAAAATCATGCAGGATAGAGATTCCATTGCAGGATGTTACCACACAAATTCTGGAAACTGATGGGAATTTTTTTACTCCTTTATCAATTAAGACTGCAGAATTTATTTTCATCCCCATTAATGTGTCTTGTCATTGAGTTTTTTTGTTAGCTGAATTAAGTCTCAAGAAATTATATTCTTATGATTCATTAATTTTTGGAAATAGAGCTAAATATATTAAGCTGATTGATTTGTGTGCAGAATAAAGTTAAATATTTTACTTTGTTATGAACAAGATTTACATGTTTTGTATTTTATTCATCTGAAGAAATCTAATAAAATGTATTACAGTGATTTTATATTCTACTTTACTAATAAAATTTTAGGAAAAAAAAATTGATTTATACTTTGGAAAAAAACGAATTTAGAAAATGCGTGTATACTTTTATTGAATAATTTTTTAATATAAAATATATTGATTAGATGATATTAATTTTTTATCAATATGAGAAAAAAGTGTATACAAAAAGAAAGAATATTTTTTACTTGTGTATAAATAATTTTAAAAAATTAAATTATTCATCATTTTTTTATTATTTGTGCTATTAGTTATGAGGAATAGCCCTTTGGGAAATCTGATTTCCCCCTATTTAGAAACATAGGTATTTCATCCATACATTATATTTCATGGGTTATGTGGAAAATGGTAGTGAAAGTAATGATGTAATGTGATTGCCTTTTTATGGTATAGATATACTAATAGGGGTTTATTTTATTTTTTTGTTCAGTATTGAACAAATTTTTTTGATATACCATTTGTTTTATAAATACTTTAAATAGTTTAATTTTTCAGGTTGCTTTTTTTTTGTGTTCTGTTATCAACCAGATGGAGAATGAAGAAATATTCCTAATCTTAGAAAGTTTTTAATGACTTATTGATCACAAAAAGGCAAAGGGGTTTCCAGCTGTGGTGACATACATTTTAATTGCATCACGGTTGTGAAAGACTTTCTAAAACATTGTTTCAATGTAATTTAAATTTAAGTAATATTCATTGTGGGAAATGAATTTGTTAATATTTTATTTGTTATAAAAAACACCAATCAATTGTCGCTTTTTTTTCTGTCAGCAATATTAGTTACTCAACACTTTTATTACAGTACAGGGGGAAGCTGCCGCCGTATCAATGATACGGGCCCTCAAGATACGGGGGGCCCCAACATGAAAACAAAAATCGAAAAATAGAAAAAGGGGGCCAAAAAAGGCCCCAAAAGGGAATTTTTGATACGGGGGCCCCCCCAAGACAAAACTTCGCCAGTGTTACAGTAGATATGATCAAAAACCATTTGAAAAAGACAGTGGTTTGTGCAGTAAAAAGGGTGGTATATGTTCCATCTAATTTCAAAACCATACAAGTAATGAATTCTTAAATCGAAAAAACTTGTATATTTGGGTTTCCCTTCTTTAATTTTAAAAGGTTCCATAAGTATATATTCATTAACTGCATGGTTATTCATTTAAAAGTTATAACATTTTTTACACAAACATAAATAAAGAAAAAACATTAACCCCATTACATGTTTTGAAAAAGAAAATTAGGAATGTATTTTTTTTAAAAAAGGTAAAAATATTTTAATTTTTTGGGGGTCCTGAAATATATAAATCAATGTACTTTTTGCTATTGCAGCTAAATTCATCAAAATTGCTTCCTTCAACCACATAAATTAAACTAGAATCCAAAGAGGATTTTTTAAATAAAAAAATAGTTTTTAATTTTTCTTGATTTTGCTAGTTTTTTTATAACATTTGGGATACTCAGTTTTACAAAAAATATATATAATTTTTTAATACTAAGTCGCGATTTATACTTTTGTATAAATTATTTCAAAAAAAAATTTTCCCAAAAATGTTCTAAGTTTTGAAGACTTTCAGAAATGTATAAAACCTGCATTTAAATTTTTGAAGAATTGAGCCTTTATAAAACCAAAATAGGGGATCAAAAAAAAAAAAAGGGATTAAATCAGCCATATTTAAAAATAAAAAAGATATTTTTTTATTCGACCATGAAAAAAAAAGTTAGTTAACGTCTCTTTCTCTTTTTGGTTATTATTTTTTTCAAATTTTACGAAAAAGGGGAATTTCCCTTATTTTTTTTTGGTGATTTTTTTGGAAAAATTTATCATACTAATTTTTTTAAAAAAATTTTTGAAAAATTTTTTTATATACACTGGTGTGCAAAACTTAAGCAACAATGTAAAATTTAGCAGATAGCCATGGAAATTTTCAAAAAAAGGGGGATCTGGGATCAGTACAGGGAACACGTAAGTCAGTAGAAACGTCATTTCGTAGGGAAATATCAGGAACAAAACGTCAAAATGATGTTTAAACGCATGCAAAACGAAAATGATTCCGGGGCGCGCTGCTCAACAGTAGAATAAAAAAGAAGGACGGAGACGCAATTCAACATATTCGCCGAAAATGCCAGTGAAGGGCGTTCCCTGGGAAAAATGGCTGAAGGGAAAACACCTGGACGACTTCACATGTGGAAGAATGATCGGAAAAGCTGGAGGAGGGGGGTACTGTCACCAGTGGGAGCGCAGGGGTTCGGAATCAACAAAAGTGTCGGTTTTTGCGCGCTTGGAAAACGTTCCAAACCACAAGTACAGCTGTTAGAAGGGTTTGGGGTGGGGGTCCCCGGGACGACAACCGCAGGGGGTGACCGATATATCATCCTGCAGGCGAAAAAAGGGGTTTGACCCCGCCCGTCAGCCAAAACCCCCCTCCCGGGGAAACCCCGGCCCGCAACGGGTCGACAAGGGGCCCCCTTGGGTTTACTGGGCCAGACGGGAAAATTCACACGGGGGCCCCCTTTGCTCACCGTCCCAACGCTGCCTCCCCCTTGAAAAGTTGGCCACCGGGAAAACCCCTGTTTTCAGTGGGCCAGAAAAGCACAAAAACTTTGGGCAACTGATCAATGGGTCGTGTCCCTTTACAGAGAGTCGGTTCAGTACCAAAAAGCGATTCTCAACGCGTTTTTTATTTGGGGGGAGATCGGGGGCCCGGTTTTATCCCCGTAAACAAGGAAAGACACCGTTACGGTAATCCTGGGAAATTCTTGTCTGGGGAGGCATTTTTTCTGAACGGGCCCCAACTGGGCTTTCACATTTTCGACAGAGGGTCTGTAAACCCAGGATCCCCTATTGTGAGGGGGTTTTCTTCCCCATGTGCGTCTTTTTTCCAGGGGCCATTGGCCCAGACTTCATTTTTTTGGGGTGACAATGCACGCCACATCCCTCTTGCTGTTGAGGGCTGCGGGAAAAAATATCACTCAATGGGGTTGACCAGAGGCCCCCCGATTTAAAAACCCCTCGGGAAAATGTGGGGGGATTTCTTTGGGGAATATTGCCGCAGCTTGCATCATCCCGGGGAACAACCAACAACCCAAACAGATGTTGATTGAGAAAAGGGCACCCTACCCTCAAAAAATGTTGCACCAGCTGGTTCTGAGTATGCGGAGACGGTGCGAAGCAACCATTGTAGTAAGGGGAGGTCATATACCATATTAAGGAATATCTGCTTATTGTTCTTCCTTCTGAATAGACAATCATGAGTCACGATACTATACGTTCAATAAAGCTTGTTTTTGTTTGATTCCATACCGCATGAGTTGTATTCCTTTTTCAGCGCCGATGCTTTCGTCATCTTTTACATACATAATACTCTCTCATTTCAAAATTTCATGTCTCTCAGATGATTTTTCATGACGTTATGGCAATAAACCCACCCGTTGCTTAAGTTTTGCACACCAGTGTAATTATACTAATATTTTTAATTTTTGTAAAATGTGTAATTCCGCATAACTATTAATCTTGCATGGATTTTATTTGAAATTTAAGAAGATATTGCTGCAAAATAAAAAAGAATCGCTATAATATAATTTAATATTCTAAGGATAATTTCAATTATTTTGAGGTGTATGAAAGAATTGCATATATTGATTTCAGTAATGAAACGTAGGTAAAACGAAATACAAATCATACTCGGGTCCGTGTAAAAAGACAAAATTCGCTTTACAGTAGATAGAAACTCAGGAACGATCACAACCAGTGGCGAACACAAGGGAGGGGTCCTGGGGGTCCGGACCCCCCCCAAAACCCTTGATTTTTTTTCGATTGACTATAATTCTAAGTATATAGTACGTAAAATTTAAGGTACTTGTTTAGACCAAGTTCCCGGCACGACCACTATTTTTCAAAAATATTTTCTTGAACATGCTGCATTTTTCCCTATGAATAACTTAGTGGTTTTAATTGTGATGTTGTACGACTGATTATGGTTTATAAATGTAAATGAGCAGAATATAAAAAAAAAATTGGGCATCTGTGATCTCTCTGAAAGGAAATTGAAGCTGATCAAACAAGGGAAACATTTGCTGAAATAATGCATATTAATCATGTTAGCGAAAGTAAATTTGAGAAAAGCAATAAACATGAAACGAAAGGAAAATTTTCTATAGCTACATTAAGAACTTTAACAAGAAAATATGAAGCCATAAGTGTACCGCAAAATGCACTTCCCCTTGTCAAAAAGACACAAGCAAGAAAAAATTCAACAGGATATTTGTCGATCATCAAAGGACATTAAAACTACAATAACGTGAACAAAATGTGACAGTTTTTCTTGCAAATAACTTACCTGTAATGTTAGCAAAAAGTGTCTGTGATTTGTGTCCTTTATTAAGGTCATGCACATTTGGAACAATTTAGTTCAGTTTTATTGGATATTTTCTCAAATTATGAAAGACAAATAGAAAAATCCTTGAAATAGGTAAGTATATTTTCTCTTAGTTAAATTATTCACTGAAATTGTGATTTTTATCTTGTATATTGAAAATAATTATAAAAAAAATTGGGGTGCTTCACTCCCCGCGACCATTAACGTTAGTATCGAGTGCACACCTGATCCCGGGTTTTCTCCCTTTAAATATTAAAAAAATAACACAATTGTTATTCATTAGAATTTAATGTTCTTTTTTTATTACTTAACATTTATTCTAAATGCTAATTCTGCAGGCTTAAAATTACAGTTCATTCAAAACCGTTTATAATATGAGTATTCATTTCAATAAATCATTTTACAATTTTGTATACATTGTCATGCACTTGGTTTTACTCTCCTTACAATTAAGCTATTATATCAAGAATAACATATTATCATTTTTGAAAAAAATAAAACTCGTGTTAAAAGTGGGTACTTCAGCCAGTATAAGAACAAGTTTAATAATTATCAGTGACTTCCATGGGCTTGTCTTGCAGAGCAAAGTTTTTCGAAGGAAGGCTAAAAATTTGAAATTGACACTCAGAGTTATTTTTTGATATTTAGCTCAGATCTATATTTTTCTCAAAGTAGCCCCCCGCAGAAAACCGATTCACAAAGGTATGATGTTAAAATGGCATTAGTATACGAAATGCTTTTGTTTTCAGTGCATAAAATTCAGCATCCACCTCTATCCAGAATTCAAAGAGTGATTTATTACAAAATTGCAATTTAATTTCTTTATTGGATGTGAAATCTATGAAGATCTCTTTTTCGGCAGTTGAGAGCCCTTCTGAAGTATTTTGAAATGGATACCTAGTCAATTCGTAACTTGCTACCCAAATTTTCCCTCGTCTGTGTAAATTTGTTGATGCTTTATTATCGTCGAATGCTCGCTGGATTTAAAATATATCTATGATTTTGTTTTAATCCACTGCCGTAAATACTTAATACCGTGAATTACAATTAACGCGTGAATTATGAAATGTACATTCAAGAGAAATTCGGTAGCTAATCAAGATCTGTGCTTTCAAGACTGACTAGAATTGTACGAGGTACAGCATTTTACATGTTTTTGTGCAGCACTTCCGTTAGGTTGCCTAGACTCACATGAACGTTCACGAGAATGCTAGATGTAATGGATATGACAAAGAGCAACATAGATTAGGCTTATTTTAATGCCATTTGTACTTTTAGAAATAGATCTTGAAGGAAATAAATCTTTAATTAAATATTATTTCTAAATCTGTTTCAATTCTAAAAAATTAGAGAAAAGAAAATAACATAATTAACCTATTACTTAAAAGTATTTAATTAAAATATATATTACTTAAGAGTAACATGTATATAAAAATTTAATACTTATCTTATTAATACTGAATTAAGAACAAGTTTAATAAGTATTAGCGACTTCATGGGCTTGTCTTGGTAGAGCAAAAGTTTTCAAAGTTTTTGTGAAATTGACCCTCTGAGTTCTTTTTCTATATTTAATGATATTTATATTTTGTCTCTAAGCAGCCACCACATTTTGCAATATGTTCCACCTAAAATTAGGAGAAGCAAAATAATACTACATAATTATCCTATTACTTAATTTTTTTTGCTTGCGCAACATATACAAAAATCTAATACTTATGTTGTTAATTTGTACGGTTTATATTTAAGATCGTGTATTGTAGCTTTAGTGTCAAAGTGTATATTATTGCATTCAGTAATTTGTCATAAGTGCGATAAAAATTGTGATTGAAAAGGGGGGTGCCAGTATTGAAAGTTTGAGAAGCACTGCATTAGCCACAATATTTAACTTCCTTTCTGACACATCAACGCGCTAATTCCCTTCATCTACCTCATTATCTTCAACCAGCGAATCTTGAATTGCCAACGTTTTCTGATCAAAATCTAAAACTATCCTTGATCCACTTATAAAATCAACACCTAGAATACATGGGTATTCCAAACTGTAAACACAATGGTGAAATGACCATGTATAATAAAATCTCTGATCTAACAATCAATTTACAATTCCTATATTTGGCATTTCGCTCCCCGTGCTGTGATTACCTGCTCAAGTGATTTTTTAATTTGCTTATAAAAAAAAATATTTTTATATACTCTTCCGATATAATGATTTATCGGCCTGGTGTCCCATAGCGCTTTCAAAAATGTGTTATTTGGTCAAAATAGAACGTGGGGAAGCTCTACGGTGATATACATATCGGAGAAAGCTTAATTGGTATATCCCCTGCCGATTCCTTTGAGGATGAACTTCATTAACTTTCACAACATTCAATCGTCCCTTTGTATTCCGTATCGCTCTGACTGAAATTCTTTTCGCCTAAACCCCTATTTCTGCTGTCCCTCTATTAAAATTATCATTTCGATCATTTCGAAATTGGTATCCCCTTTCGTTGAATCTCTGATCATCATTCTGAAATCTAATTCCTTCTCGACCACCTTATTACTTTGACGGCTATTCTCATACATACCTCTAAAATCATTTCTGCCATTATTTGTCTACGCCCAACCTCAGAATTTCTCCAATTTCTGCGATTAGCATCAAAATTAGGGCATGCGTGCGTTTTGACCCCGTCTCCACATTATCACTATTCTGCGAACCCCTTTAATTTGTAAGAATACCCTTCAAATTTAGCCAATATTTCCAAAAGTTGTACCGTGTTCTGTGTGATACGAACTTCACGTAGTCCTGACTTGTGGTTCGAGTCTAACAAAAATCTGATCAACCAATACTCCGCCTGCGACATCCCAGTTTCAACTTTTATGAATTTTAGCAAATCATCATAAACAAAGTCTGTTGGTTTCTGATTTCTTCCCTGCTGTGACGTGGAAAAACCCAGTCTTCCACTCCTTTCTTATTTTGATTAGGAAAAGCTTTCGCTAATTCAGCCTTATAGCTGCAAGGAAATCCGTGGCTGTATCTTTAAAATTAGCACCGATCCAAATATTGAGTACCAATCTTGAGCTCCTTCCCCTGAGATGACTTTCAAATAAGCATGACAGATTACTGAATTTCAAGTAACTGTATTTGATTGTTCATAGCCTCAAGGAATTCAGTAATATTCTCATACCCGAAAACACATTTCAGGTAAAAATACCAAATCCTCCTGCATTATCTAACCCAGAATTATAAAATGTTCAAGTATTCATTGGTGACATGCTAGCCATCGGTCGATAGCTATGACGTGGTGGTTCCGTGCTGGTGTGTGTGGGATTATTGAAGGATGAGACATTCTATACTCCTCTTAATATGACTTTTATTAAGAATTTAACTTAAATTACTTGGTATAACGAACAAAACTTATATTATTAAGTGAGAGAATAAACCAAAAGTATGCCGATTTATTTAGTCAGATCGCACAACTAGATCACTTATCAAAATATAATTAATTATCTACCTAATGTCGCTTTCTATATTATACAAGCTTTTCGGAATATAATCTTCCTACCTTGCTGAAGACTCGACGATTCTGGATACTTGCAGGTAGATTGATGTACTCGTGTACAATTGTTCCCTCCTTATAACATACATCGAGAGTGGGCGTTTCCTGTCTTTCTCTCTTGAGTAGGCTGCCTAAAACCAATTCCAACTGTTCCACACCTCAAGCTTTCTAAGATTGCCATTCCTCCTCACTAAACCCTTTCATCCTTTTAAAGGATATCTTATTTGCACAGCAAGCTTGCTTTTTCTTGAATTAAGGTTGAAAAGTTTTGCCATTAATCGTGGCTGCCAACGTGAAAGCTATGTTAGAAGAAGAACGCGAGAGATGTCACAATGCTTCAATTCATCGCACCCAAATGTACATTGATCCTTATTTAATGTCACACACACACAATCCTGCATCTTGCAATAACGAAAAACCTCCCTTTAAATGCTCACCACAAGTATCAACGAAGGAGACGCACACGACGTCGTCCATGTAAACACTACAAACTTCCCTATCACTCTGCTTGCATTTAGTCAATGCCTTCTGTACTTATGGCCGCCCCCGATAGGGTTTAATGGCACACAAACGGCGCCTTTTTTACCACAATACGAATGCGATCTTAACAATATCACACAGGCTTACTGCAATTTGGCATCCAAATTTAGATCAGCATGCACATTACGGGTAGGGGAGGTCGTGTTATTAAATCATCTATTAACGGTAGGTATCGTACTGAGTGATCGAATTTTGTTTCCTAAGTAGTCTACCGCAAATCTATATGCTTCCGGATTATCCGTAAACCCCTAATGATTTTTCGTACAACACAACCGGTGACGCGTGTACGGGATTGAATTGGAACAATGGTTTCTTCTTAAACACTTTTTGAATATGATAATCGATTATCGCTTGTTTTTGCCGATCATATTTGAAAGATCTTGGAAACTACTGGTAATTATTCCGTACCAACTCTCAAAATGGTATAAAAAACATGAGTAAGACCTGGTTTGTCTGGAGAACAATCCCTTAAAACTACTAAAACAAATTTTGTAATTCCTGCTTTTTGCTTATCCTCCAACTCATTCCTGACAGCATCTAATTTCAACATTTTCACATCTTCAACTGTTTCAACCAATCTCTCTTATCGCAACCATAGTTCTAACGATTTTCGATCAAAAGTCTAAAACAATCTTTGATCCACTTATGAAATGAACTCCAAGAATACATGGGTATTCCAAATCCGTCAACACATGAAACAAATCCAGGGTTTTTCAAACCCCCCATTCGAATATTCAATTCTACAATTCCTATATTTTGTCATTTCGCTCCCAAAGCTAGATCACTTCCGAGTCAGATTTTTTGCATTCTGTTTATAAAAATATTTTTTATATATTTCTGATATAAATGATTTCTCTACCCGGTGTTCCCAAGTAGCGCTTTCAAAAATGTGTTATTTAATAAAATATAAACATAGGGGAAGTTCCACGGTGATATACATACTGAAAGTTTCACCGGTATATCCACTGCCGATTTCTTTTAATTATTTTGAACTTCATTAACTTTCAAAACATTCAATTCCGTCCCTTGCATCCTATCACCGACTGAAATTCTCACTCGAACCCCTATTTCTGCGGTCCCCTATTAAAAATTATCATTTCGATCTTCTTTTTTCGAAATTGTGTCCCTTTTCGCTGAATCTCCTCCGATCATCATTCTGGAAATCTATATTCCTACTCTTGAACCAATTTTATTACTTTGACGGCCATTCTCATAAGTACCTCTAGAATCATTTCTGCTATTATTGCCCACACCAACTTCAGAATTTCTCCAGTTTCTGCGATTATCACTGTACTAGACATCCTATGCGCATTTGGATCTGTCTTTCCACATTATCACTATTCTGTGAACCCCTTTTTAATTTGTAAGAATACCTCTTCGAATTTAGCTAAGTGATTTCTAAAAGTTGTACCGTGTTCGTTGATTCTGACCCTCCACATAGTCCTGTACTTGTGGTTCGAGTTCAACAAAATGCATTCAAAACCAAATCCGCCTGCGACATCCTGTAGTTCAAACTCTTATGTACTTAGCAAAACGTAAACAAAATCTGTTGGTTCCTGATTTCTTCTCCTCGCTTGGACGCGAAAACCCGCTTCTAACTCTTTTCTTATTTTTATGGTGGGGAAAGCCACAATTCTGCGTTTAGCTGTGCGAAATCCGTGGCTGTATCCTGCACTAACACTGATCCAAATATTGGTACCAATCTTGAGCTCCCTTCTTCCCGAGATGACCTTCAAATAAGCACATGCTAAATCACTAGGTATTTCTAGTAATTTTATTTGACGTTTATGGCCTCGAGAAACGTGTGTAGTCACGCCTCGGACCCGGAAAACATATTTCTGGTAAAATACCAAACCTTGAATTTCCAACCCAGAGTTATATAAATTATATTGTGATATGATCGATCTTTGTCGACCATATCGTGGGGTTTCAGCGTGTTAGAGGTGTGGGGTTCTCGAAAATGAAGTGACATTTTAGAATTCTTAATATGACTTTTATTATGAGTTTAACTTAAATTTACTTATATTGAATAAACTTTTATATTAAGTGAGAATAAACCAAAACACGTAGCCGTAGTTAACACAGATTGCGCAATTGATCACTTATCTAAATAATTGTATTATCCTCCCTACTCTCAATCCTAATAATATTTCTTGAATTCGAAAATAATTCTCCTACCTTGAATTCCAAGCACTGGTTCAAACACTTTCAGATCGGTTGTTGAGTTCGTGTGCAATAGTACGTACCTTGTAGCGCTAGGTTTCCGTGGATTCTTGAGTAGGCCGTCAAATTACACTTCATCTTTTCTGCAACTGAACTTCTTCTTAAATTGCCATCATGCTTACTAAAACTTCTTGTCCTTTAAAGGCTATCTTATTTGCATCTATACCTTCGTCTCACTTCTTGGATTTGGGTTGGAAAAGATTTGCCATTAATCTTGGCCGTCAAAGAACACAGAGGTTATGTTAGAGAAAGGACGCGTGAGCCGTCACAACTTTCACCCCTTGCTCAACAAAAAACAAAGAAAAAAAATAAAACAAAAAGAAACATATATTCACAAAGTAGAAGAATGATATTATTCTTATAGCATAGGTATTTCTTTACGTAGAATACATAATTATTAAGTTTTCATTAATTCTGCAAAGTGAATAAACACTTTTTTGTTAAATTCCAGGTGAATGAAGTCGCAGGTAACAGCTATGTCTATTACACAAAATTTGTAATAATTTGTTACTTTTGCTGAGCAGGTAGGTGTTTTCAAAAATCGACCCACAAGAAAGTTACAGGGCGTCATAAATTATAAAAATTATAATAAATCAGCTACTATATCTAAAGACTTAAAATTTAGCGAACATGGTTTTTTTTTTTGTTCAGCTGAGTTATGCAAAAAGCTTTTTTTTTTTGTTTAATTTACAATTTACGTAAAATTAACTCATTTAAATCCTCTTTATCCTTTAGTCTGTATTGTTTAATTTTTAAATTTACCCGTTCTTCACGGGTATATTAGCTTGTAATGTAATATAAAAATACAATTATTACTGTATGAATAATCATATAATATTCATTATTTATAGTTGTTACTTTTAATACTTATTTATAAATATTATTACATATATTTTATTTATTTATAATTAATATTGTTATTTATTTATAATTACGTTATTTATTTATAATTATGTTATTTATTTATAACTATTTTTGTTGTTTATTTATAGCTATTCTTATGTTATTTATTTATAATTATGCTGTTATTTATAATTATGTAATATGAGTATTCTAATGCATTATTTTTATTTTTGACAATACGCGTTGATTATTCTTTTTTATAATATTACTATTTAATTATATTACATGATTATTATTTGTAGTAATTGTTATTAAATCGTCCTATATGAATATTATATATAATTACGATAAAATTATATTATAAGATTATACATTCAATGTAATTCAAAACAATTCTTTAAAATTATTGCGTATCATTAAATCACGTCTAGGCCGCCACATTGGATTCCATTCCAGCAACAAAAAGTGCCGCTTGGCGCCATTACCCCGGATATCAAACTAGTTCCAATGTATCGAATAATCAATTAAAAATAAAATTTAGTCTTTATTAAGCATTTTTGGATTGACATTAGAAATATCCTGATATTTCCTTGAGTTGTGAAATATCCAATGTCATTTTGTTTCACACCATATATTCGAAAAATGTTCCTCCTTGAATGCTACGAAAAAAAAAAATGCATAGAAACAAATCGGATGATGAGATGACATTAAGTCACAGACTTCAACAATAATTCCAGACATAAAAATACCTTGCAATAAACAACAACCACAAGTAAGTTAAAGAATTTTTATTTTAAGTTTTGTATAGGGAAAGGGCCCTTTGTGGATTGGCGTTTTTGTCTAGATATCATGGTGAAATAACGAATGTATTCTTTCTTCTGGACACTTATCGCTAAACGAAGTACCTTCGAGGCCTTTGGTTTCCAAAAGAAATTGTCATCACATGCCCCCCTTCTCCACAGTACACTCTTTAACCCATTTTAAAAATTAATTTATTATAGTTTAAAATATTGTTTCTTATTCATAGAGTGTGTATTTTAGAGCCCGCCCCCTCACCCAAAATCTCCATTATTTAGTTACCTTACCATTCATTATTAAAACATTTCCATCCTGATTAAATTAGGATGCAATAATAATTTTGTAAATATTCACAGGATCAAGATTTAATATCCTATTTTTTCTGCTCTTTGATCAAGGAGTTCCTTCCAGAAATCGGTAAGCTCAAAAAATTCCCGAAAGTGTAAAAGGGGTTAATACTCCAATCTAGACTATTCACAAGTAGCTTACATAAAAAAAAAATTGTCTGTACACCAATATGCAGTTTGTATATTTTAATAGAAAATACTTTATTTAAAGTATTAAATAGTTATCTTTTCTGCATAAAAAGAATTAACACCTACCAGACTTACTATTTACTGTAGAATATTTATAAAGGTTGGAGAACTTACCAAGAAACTAATAAAATAATTTACTGTGGAATATATTTCCTAAAATGGCGAGATTTAATATTTTCAACAAATTTGAAATATATTATGCATATATGAAGTTGTAAAATTATTAGAGAACTATATCTATACTAAAAATTTTGCGAGATTACAAATGTAATAGGGTTTATTTTAGGAATACTCACAGTGCACTGAAGAACATATGTTTAATTTAATATTATTTTACATGTACCTTCAAAATTAAACTACCAAAAAAAAAAACCCAATTTACTGTTCAATTAGAAAATAACTTTATAGTTAACTTATCTTTAGAACTTAGTAAAATTACAAGACAATCATCTGATGCAACACTTGATCAAATTGTTGGAAGCAAATAAGTTCAAAACAAATCAATTTATCAAAATAAATATACATCATTAGAAAGAGTAACAATATGAAGAGGAAAAGCATTTCATAAATTATTATAAAGTGTCAATTAAATGGTATTTTGACTTTTGAGATCATGTGTTCAGCCCAGGTGCACACATATACCACGTAAACAAAGTACAAGTGAAAAAAAAAAAAACAAAACAAACAAAAACAAAACATTGCGACTTACAGAGTGCTTGCACAGAAACTTATTTCATCTCTAAATTGCAAGTGTGTGCCAACCTTGCTGAAGTACATCCGATTACATGATTACCTCAAAAGTGTCCTGGCACCTACCAGAAAAATTTCCCTTTTCGGTTAACCGTAATTTCTTTTCTTTTTGCTGTTGCTTGATATTTTTTGAATCAAATTATTTATATAAATGCTACAAAGTAGCCAAATTTTTATATTTTTTTTAATGTATGCCTAAATCTGACAATTTTAGGACATCTATACACTATAAAAATCCGAAGGTAAACAAATGTATCTGTTACCGTATCTTAAGTTCTACACTTCCAACATTAAAGTGTAAAAACTTACTGACCAGCAGAGCTATGAATAGTGGATCTTAAAAATTAAATAACTTATGTGGAGGACTTTTTCTTGAAAGACGAGAATTTCTTAAACAACATGATTTATTAAAGACAATGAAAAAAGGATGAAATCTTTACAATGACATTTTAAAGATGAGAAACAGTTGAATACACTTTGAGCACCTTGCTCAAAACATTTGAGTAGAGTATGGAGTCAGCCACTTGCTGAGAAACACCCAACTGCTACTGACTACACAATCGATCCTACGATGAAGTAACTGGGCATATGGCTCGCGAAGCAAGCCTCCATCCCATATCCGAATGTAGATGTGGAGCGACTGTGACGTTATCATGCTGAGGGAGTAGAAGGTTGCTGATTGGTCAAGCCAATCGTTCAAAAGTTCATATTCGAAAAATTTTTGATCACTTGGTTAAGAGCTAAGATGGCGCTCTCTGATTGGTACATGGCTGGTGAGGATAGATTCTCATTGGCTGCTCAAATCTCTCAGAAAGAAATTTAAGACGAAGGGGAGGGGCAACCCAGAGGGGGGGGAATACGACAAAATAAGAGAACAAATTTAGAAAAGGTCAAAACAATAGCAGTGGTGTGCAATTAAAATTGTATTAAAGCCAAAATTAAGGTGGATTATAAGAATCGAGAAGAATTCTTCTCGGTCTTTTAATGGTATCATTTGTATCGTAGTTAGGCATATTAATCATATTGGAGTTATTAGGGGTTGCAAGGAACTGAAGAATTTTTGCTATTTTTGAATATAAGTTTTAAAACTATTGATTTTAATGGCTTTCCGGATGTCGTCATTTCTCATATATCTAGTTGCTTTAACAATCATCGGATGGTTGAATTTTGAAGAGTATCTAGGATATTAATATTAGTTTTAGCTGCGTATTCCTCACACTGGGCAAGCATAGGCTATTATTGGAGCAATACGGCTGTAAAGAGAAGCACTTTGTTGTCTCTAGATAATTCAAATTCCGGCCAATTAGGGGAATATTTTTAAAATTATTTTCGGAATTTTTCTCGCGTGTGTTGAATGTGTGTTTTCCAAGTGAGATTTTTATCAAAAGTGATACCGAGGTATTTAGAGCTTTGAGACCATGGGATAATTGTGTTGTACAGGGTTTGGGAGGAGGTGGAAGTTTACGTTTTTAGTGAAGAGAACAGCAGCGGATTTATCTACGTTAATACGATTTTCCACAGATCGTAAAAGTTTTCTAAAAGTTTAAAAGATGCTTATTGAGTGCAAATGTGACTGAGGTGATCCTCTTGTAAGGGGGTGCGCACGGCTGTGTCGTCTGCAAACATATTAATATTAGTGAGAGAGTAACCCTGGGATATCGTTAATGTATAAATTGAAGAGAAGAGGCCCGGGAAGTAACTACCCTGGGCCACACCGCAGTTAATATTTTTGAGTTAGAAAAAGTGTCCTTGACACGGACTTGGTAAGGATTAGAATTGTAGGAGTGGAGGAGGTGGATGGGGGGGGGAGGTTGTACTTGGTTCTTTGTAAGTTAATCCGGTGAGCCACACACGGTCGAATGCTTTCCGGATGTCCAGGAAAACTACGCCTGTGCTCTTTTTCTTTTGAAAACCATCGGAAATTGCTTCGGTTAGCTTAAGCAAAGGGTGAAGAGTAGATAGTTTATTAGTAAATCCATGTTGATTTGGATTTATAATGTTGTTAGATAAATGAATTTTTTTAATCTATTTAAGTATAATTGATTCAGAAATTTTTTGCTTAATGTTGACAACAAAGGAAATTGGTCTAAAACCCAGAAGGAGTTTAGAGTTTTTACCGTTTAAAATGGGAAAAAATAATGGCCTTTCCATGCAGGGGGAAATGATTAAGTTTAAAATTTTGTTAACGAGAATAGTTAAGATAAGTATAACTTAATAGGGAAATTTTTGGGTCATTCGATTACTAATGCCATCTTTACCGGGGCCCCTTTTTAGAGTTAGATTTATTAATATAAGAGATAATCTCAGACGGGGAGAGCAATTTCCGTGGTGGGGGGAGGGAGAGGAAGGAGTTAACAGTGTTATTAATGGAGAAGTCCTTTTCTCCATGGTTTATTCGGTCTAGTATTTTCAGTAAAGTTTGTTAGTATAGTATCAGCTAGAATATTTGCTTTTGATCATCGGTCACGGCCGTGCCCGTAGAGCAGTTGAGTGGGGGAAATGGTTGATCGTTTATTTTAAGAAATTTTGTACCGCCCATAGACTGTTGCCCTTTGAGTGCTGAGTGCATTTAAGCGTGTGCCCAGTTATCGTTACTGAAATTACGCAAGTTCTTTTAACGTTCTTTGAGCTTTATTATAAAGAGTTTTATAGTGAGGATCAAGAGTTCTGCGAAATAAGTTCCTATATTGATTTTTTTGCTTGATGAGATTGTGAATGTATGGCGGTGTGTAGCTTTTGTGAATCGTTTCTATTGGTCGGGAGGCGTGGCTATGGGCGGCGCGAACCGTTTCGGTGAACTCTGTGATTTTTTGGTCAATATCATTTGCAGTATTAATAGTATTGGGATGATAGTTTAGTAACGAAAAGTTACTGTTGAGATACTTCGAAAATTGCGGCCAGTTTGTGTGAACGGCTCTGGGATTTGAAGCTTCCTTATTAAGTTTAAGAGTGAAATTTAGAAGTACTGGGTTATGATCAGATCACAAGTCGTTGAGGGAGTTAATAGTGAAAGGGTAGTAGAAATTCCCGATAATAGCAAGTCTAGGGGGTTAGAAAATTAATTCCGAATCTCGTGGGTGAGTCCGAGGCAATATAAAAGATTAAGCATGCTATTAAAGTTATGGAGGCGTACGCCTCTAGATGAATTGGTCTTGCAGTTCCAGGCAGTATGTGTGGCATTGAAGTCTCCGAAAAGAACACAGTTACTACTGGTTTGAATGAGGTTTTCAATGTCGATGGTGAATGTATATTCATCTGATTTAGGTGGAATATAAATACATACAATAGAGATAGGATCATGATCTATGGGGGTAAGAACAACAGTTGTAGCTTCAATGGCTTGCAGGGGAGGGGTGGGGAGGAGGTAGTGATTAATGGGATTTTTTATGAGAATAAGAGTTCCACCGAAGGTCCTGCCGTTATCGGAGCTAGTAGGTCTGTCATTTCTGTAGCAGGTGTAGTTTGCAATATTGATGTTATGTGATGGTTTCAAGTGTGTCTCTTGAATTAAAATTAAATCAGGGAGTGCTTCTCAATAAAAATTTTTAACTCTACAATTTTTCCAAGTAAACCGTTTGCGTTCCAAGAACACAAACTGAGGCCGATTGGGGACTTATTAATCATAAATAGTGTTACAGGATGCCTCTATCAGGCTGTACATTTGGTTTGCATCTGCTTGGGCGAGTTACTTTTTCAGTGTATTTGTTATGGTGGGGGCAGTATTCATAGCGTTAAGTGGGTTGAATTAAGATTGCGGGGGGGGGCAAGAAGAGCTTTAATATCGCTATTATTTCCATTGGGATGATTTGGGTTTTTCAATAGGGGTTGGGTTTGAATTAATTTGGGGGCTTGTTGCAAGGGGTAATTTGAATAGCGGCCTCAGTTTGTCGTGCAGACTAAGGGCCTCGTGGCGCCATCTGTTTCTTTTTTTTGTTTAACTGTTGCGTTTGTGTTAGTTATTTGCGCGTAAGAGAAATTTGGCTTCGAAACTATTGTATAAATTGGTGTAACTGTTTCGATTTATTTTAGCAGTCCCTTGGGGCTTGGGAAACCCGGGCAGCCCTGCCAGTTGGGCCGTGACCGCACCTGGCAGTTGATGAGAATCTCGTTTCCAATCTTTGTTTGATTGGGCGGGCTTTTTTTGAGATGTTCCTTCCGCATTTAAGACAGCGGGTTTTTAAAGCAGTTGTCGGCGTTATGATGGAATTTTGCGTGAAACACTGTGTGATTCCCTTTTCCGTTGTAACCATCTACGGTAATGTTTAAGTGTGCAAGCGTTTTGAGATCAAAAAATTTTGAGGTTTTCTATTGAACGGGGAGAGTGACTAGGTACACTGGGAGTTTTTGTTTGGGTTGGCTCCATGAGTTGAATAACTTTATCTGGTTGGAATCCTTCTTGTTCTAGATCGAATTTAATATCTTCGGGTCAGTGGTTTTAGGGTGCCTTTAATCACGATCTTAATGGCGTTCTTTTTTGGGGTAATTACATAGAATAAATATCCTAGTCCCTAAGGGTTTGTGCGACTGTTCGGTTTTTTTTCAACTGTGTTGGGGTAAGTTTAGTATTCTCCAGTGGTTTTTTAAACTAAGGTGAGGAAAAAATTTTTTAATGCGTCTACCTGTTCTGATAGTTTTATGTAATTTTAAGCATAATGGGGGGAGTGTGTTATTTGATTGTCTTGGGAGTGGGTTTGCTGGTGGCGGGGAGAGTTGTGTTTCTAGCAACAGGTGGGGCTTGAAGACCTGAGACTTGTTTGATGACTACGTTAGGGAGAAGTGAATATTGATTGTCTAAGGGAATATCCTGGATTGCTCCAGGACAGTTTTCCTTGAGTTTTCTTAGTGGAGGGGAAATTTAAATCATCCTCATCTTTTCGTTTTTGTTGAGGTTTTCTCCTAGTGGGAGAAGATGGGGAGTACTCATGGGGGTATTTTTAGGAGAATATGAAGAGAGCAGCCTGGTTTGGTACAGGGGGAGTCAAAATCACTCACCGCTTGTTGAAGCGTTCCTTGGACGTCTTGGAATTCGTTCCAGGCGAGCTGGTATAAGGAATCAGTTTCGTCATGTCCATGGTCCTGTCTTAGGAGGCGACAGTTTTCTCCTTTTCATTACAAATAATTCTCAACCTCCGAATATAAATTTTCATCGAGGGGAGCTCTTCGTACGGTGTGGGAGCAGTACCATTGATGCCGTAGATAGAGGTGATAGCAGGGAAAGTCCATGTCCGTTTCGTCCGTGTGCCATATCAAGTCGGGTGCCGAAAGAATAAAAATATTGGAGAAATACTGCGATCGTACTACTCAGGAAGCACTGAAAAGTGCTGTAGCCGACGTTAACTTACGTAGGGAGGGGAAGAACTAGCAAGTTAAATCAGGGCGTATAGAAGACCATCCCAAATTTGATCTCTAGTTCAAGCGACAAAAAATTACTTCCAAATACACGTTGTAACTTATAAGAGAGAGGTGTTTCCATCTACTGACTACACAACACCAGCGATTAGTATTTATACATTAATACAATTAGCATATTGTATTACTTCCACAACAAGCGGTACAAACTATTAAGAAAACTCCCGAGTGACCAGATAGAACCGTGACGTCACAAGCGACGACCGGAGCACAGCTGCCATCAGCAAAAGCTGTTTCTCAACTCCACTCGTTTTTCGGATTTGTTTACATCTCATTAATGGCGGCACATTTTGAAAACGCCCACGTCGCTTGCCGTTCAAGTAATACTGTATTCCTGACAATATTGGGATGTCATGTAAGTTATTCACAACTTGTCAAACTATGCTTAGAATTTAGCCATGACATACAACAGTATCTTTTCATCTATGCGACCCAATTTTCTCACGAACCACATGACGCAGAAACTCGCCGAAGGTACCAAAATTTCGGGAACGATCCGACGAATCCGTTGTGACCATTTATATTCCAATTAGTTAAAAAGATATTAATAAAAAACTTTAAAAGGCATAATTAGTACCATTTCTCACCGCCAGGGGAAATTTCGTCACTTTTTTTCAGACGTTTTTAAAACGCGATCTAATTTTTTTCATGAGACTCACACAAAAAATAATTACAGATTCGGAAAGATCATTTATTTCGCCACGATATGCTGTAATTTATTTTACAAAATAATTATATTTTGTATTTTTTACGATTGTTCCCCTTGCACCTTCTGTCACGTTAATGAAAAAGATATTTTACACTAAAAAAGTTCATGCTTTTCTCTTTTAAAATCAGTCATTTAAAAAATTTAATGTCAAAAACTGTTTGTTTTTTTTACGTTTTTTTCAAAAAATACTCAAAATTTTATTTAAATAATTTATAACTATTTATAAAAAAAATCTCACGAAACTTTTTTCCGTGTGTAGAACAATATTATACATTAATAAAATATCTTAAAAATTACAGTTTTTTAAAAAATAAATGTTTTTCGTTTTTTCCCTTTTGCGAGAAATATGTAAGCATTACTTTTTAAAGTTTTTTTTTTTAAAAATTACCCTTGTTTTAATCGATATATGAAGTTTGAAAGCATTAACTTAAAAATGAAGCCAAAAATTTTTTTAAACTTTAACAAATAATGCAATGCGTAAATGAACAAATCCTTTATTTTTAAAGGTGAATTCAATGCCTTTCCCCATAAGAACTTATAGCGTGGATGTCTAGAGCGCTTTATAAAACGGTAGTTTTAGGTTCAAAGCTGAAAAGGATATTCAATTTCGTATTGCGTTATTTGTTAAAGTTTAATTTTTTTCGGGCTCATTTTGTTTAAAGACTTGAAACTTCATATGTCAATTGTAAGTCTTTTAAAAAAAAAGTAACCGAAAATTATTTTGCAAAAAAGAAACAAAACAATTTTTCAAAACCGTAATTTTAAATCTGTACTAAGATTGAAAAAATTACTTAAAAATTAAGGGTTTTTTTAAAAAAAAATTGTGTTTTCAATTCCCTTTTTGCAAAATATTTAAAACATTTTGTGCGTACGAACTACATAACCGTTGTCTAATCAAAAATAATTAAATGGCATTAACTTAAAATAAACCCAGAAAACTTTTCTTTCTTTTTTACCGAAACGAAACTTTGCATATTTTGCATATAAATAAATGAATTTAAAAAAAGGTTTATATATATATATATTGTGATTATTAAACATATTTTAGAAAATTACTTTGCATTTTAAAAAATAAAATAATTACACAGTAATTATATGAATATTTATATTATACTTCATAAATAAAATTATTAATAAAATAATACTTTTTGTAAATTTTAAGAAGCATTAAATATTTTGTATTAAAATTACTTACACAAAAAGTTTTTATAAATGATATATAATGCGATTATAAATAAGATATTATATAAATTATTATTATAATACACTTAAAATTATATTGTTAAAATAATAAAATATCTTGAGTTTTTGTATAACATACCTTTTTTTTAGTCAGATACATGTTTACATAATTTACTAAACACAGTGGAATGAAAAGGTTAAAATTAAAATAAAATATCAAAATGTTTTATCAGATCAGGTTTTTTTTTAATGCTTTTTCAGTACATGTATATATATATCTAGGCTTTCCCCCATACTGTTTTTTTTCTAACTTATATATGTTTATATATATATAACTTATATATATTTATATTTAAACGTTCAGTAAAAAGCAATGGTTTCAATAGCTATCTGTAAATTTTTCTTTCATTTATTACTTATAGAAATTTGATTTTAATAAATATAAATATTTCTTAAAAGGATTATCTCTATTATTTCATTACTAAATGAATTCTTTGTTAATTAAAAAGTACATGGTCTATTATTTTGAGAGGGTGTTTTAATATTTATATGTAGCGATTGATTGATTCAGAATCTGGAAATCTATTTTATTACTTTAGATTCTTAACTATTATTAAAAACTGATGAGCGTTTTTATGTGTGTTTTTACTCTTAAGCGCATCAAGTCGTTTTCTTTTACTTCACATTAATAATTTTTTTTAATTCTAAAGCAATATTTTTTTAAGTCATACATCAGAATTTAAAGCTATATCTTATCTCTGGCAGAAAGGAGGGAAGATAGAACAATAATTTTACACTAAAAAACCATGTTCGGGCTATATAGAAAGGGGAAAGAGCCTGTCTTAAAAGAATAAGTGGAATCGGACAAATTTCAGAAAAGGGAAATTTTTTAACATAATTCTAGAAATCACTCCCGTTGTCGTGTGTCACGAACACAAACTCAAAATGCTGGTGTCATGAGGAAAAGCCTGAGCGCCCGGGCTAAAAGGGGTGGAAGTCATTTTGAAAAAGAGTATTAGAAGTGCTGATTTTGTGAAAAAAAAGGGAAAATTTATAAAAACAGAGAAAGCCTGTGCAACGCTGGGCCATGCAGCTAGTTGTTTATATGCTTTTTATCAATGTTCTCACTACTAATTTTCTTTAGTATTGGGTTTGTTTTCAAATAAGTTGAGTTTTTTTCTTCTGCTCATTTGTTACAATTATTTCAATTTATTATATATAATTATAAAATCTGATGTGGATGAAGTTCCTCAGAAAAAGTAAATGCTTAATCGAAATTTCTCCACTGATATAAAGAGTTACTGAAGAAAGTGTTAAACCAAAAGGAGAATGAATTAATTGATACTTTATTTAATGCTTATTGAAAACTCTTTCAGGTTATATAATTTAAGCAATAAAATCAATGTCAATACTTGCTTTTCTGCATTGTTCTGTTTGTTGCCAGTAAAAGTGGTTCTCATCTGGATGCAAAGTTTAGTTGGCTTTCAAATTTCAGTCTCAAGTGTGAAAGATGTACTTTATTTAAATAATTTAATTCTACCTACACGAGTGAACTAATACAACAATCCTTCTTATCTTTAGAATGAAAATAACTGGCAGATGATTTTCTGCTGGAATGGAGCTATATGTGTGCTTAATATGCCTTTTCTATCAAGCTCTACTCTTGGACAATATGAAATGAAGTTGCTGTATGTGTGTGTCATAAGCTGCAAGTGTTCTTACATTGATTTTGCTAAAACATAGCTTAGTTCGAAATGAAACTTCCTTTGGGCTACTGACATTTTAGTACTGTGCGTACTTGGGCGTAGTCTACTTCTATGATGAATGACCTGAAATTTTTCTTGTGCTAGACCTTTTAAGTCCTCTAGTATAAAGATGATTTCGTTTCAATGTTTTGGATGATTTTTTTAAATTCTGGTTATTTTTCCTCCATAATAAGTAAAGGCAGTCTTTTTAAGAGATGATTGAATTCAATAAAAATGCTCAATCTGTTATATAGAACTTTATAGAATCTCTGTAGTCTTTGAAACTTAGATTTTTCTTTATTTTTTATTTTTTTATTTTAAATTTTTAAGATGTTATTGAAAATCTTCCAATTTATCTGGACAAGAGATTTCTTAATTTGTATCATTTTTCTACATTTCATTTTTATCATTGATTTTTTAATTCACTATCATAATTATTAATAAGGATTCAAATTTCTTACTGTAAAGTACTTTTCTTTTTATTAATGTATGGTTATTTTTTATGTATCCAATACTACCTATATTGTAAATTTATTGGGCACTGAAGTATTGTACTGATTATTAATTTTGCTGAAAGGAATTGTATGTAGAAACAAATATTCTTTCTTTATGATTGAAAATTTTTTTACTGTTGGCTACATACACAATTCACATCTTTTGTTTTTATTTCTATTATTACACAAGTACAGTTAATTTTTTTTCCAAATGTACAATTAAATACATTAATTTTTTTCTGTTTAGTTATATTTTTATTATATATATATATATATATTAATAATTAATGCTTAGAAAGTTTTACAAATAAAATATTGTCTTCTTTTAAAAATATTTTTCATGTTACAAATCTTTACAATGCAAAGAACTTCCGAAAGAAACCCAATTTAAATGCTTTTTTGAGGATTAGTCGAAGTTCCTGCCTTTGATTTTTATCTCCCACTTTCAGAGAAGATGAGGAAGACTCTGTTTCATAGCATTTTGAACTGGAGGAATTTGTAAAAGTTTATAAATAAGTATTGTTTACAGCCTCAATTGAAGAATCTTTATGAAATAAAAGTATCAGAAGTTTAAAAGAACATATTGTGCATTATATGAATAAAATGAATATCTCCTACTTATAAGTGTGAAGAATTTTAACTTCCTGTCTAAGCATTAACTCACAAAAATAGCTTTAAAATATATTTTAGATAAATATTTTTTTTTTAGAAAATTTCCAATTGGGAGTGAAAGGGATTTAAAAAGGCATTGAAGAGTAATTAACTAGAAATTTTTGTGTACATGTTGTAGAATTGCTTTCACTTAAATTAATAATTAATTGTTAATTTCTGACTTCAATTTAAAAATCAATACATTATTACAAAATTCTTAGTCTCCTTTGTGTGCATGACAAGTATTTTTTGTGCTTGCCTATTATTGCAACTGTAAACGAAGCACATGGTTGCACATACAACACATGTAAAACCTTGGTTGCCAACTTGACGATTTATCTTGGACACTTTACTCTTTTTTGCGATAGTAATACATACAGATTTTTTTCAATTCCTACTATTAGTTCACACTCTTCCCCCATATATATATATTTAAATATATATGGGGGAAGAGTTCAAGTTTTCAATCATTAATACAAGGGTAAGTTGAAAAATAAGTTTCCCTGTCGACTGTGATCAGAGTTGTGTATGAAAGTCAAAAAATAGAATGAGTCATTAAAGATATGACATACCTTTATTTTATTATTCTCGCATCAGTCACGCTTGAGACATTTGTCATATCGCTGATAAACTTCAAAAAGTCCTCCAAGAAAAATCAGGGCTTTGCATATGGAAGAAGCATTGAACGGCTATGGGCTAAAGGCATCACAGCAGGAAAACGCCAAGTCACTGATACACCATTGGGTAGAGGTCGCTGCAAATCAAGCAGATGGCGCTGTTGCAGTGCCTAAGCAAGCGGAAACCAGCCTCTCATTTGAGCCCGTAGGTATGGAGAGAAGGTGCGTTTTGAATTCGTGGTCAAAGGAGGAAGTGAGAGCAGTTATCCACTATGAATGGGCAGCGGAGTATCAGAAACAGAAATTCATAACCGCCTCTGGAAGTCTATGGGCCAGGTGTGATGTCGAAGCAAATGGTGCGGAGATGGTGTCGCACATTCAGTGATGGACGTCAGCAAGTGGAGGACATACCGAGAGCTGGACGGACGCCGCACGGCCACTACAGATGCAAATGTCGGGAAGGTGGATGACATGATTAGAGCGAACCGCATATCACCATCGATGAAGTAGCGGAAGAACTTGAATCTCTCACATGAGCGAGCTCAAAACATCATCCACGACATTCTTCGATACAGAAAAGTGTCAGCATGATGGGTGCCCGACAATTGACCTCGACACACCAGGAACAACGCATGGAGGTCAGCCTGGAACATCTGTGCATTACCATGAAGATGGCAATGACTTTCTGTTTGATTGTGACGGGGATGAAACGTGGGTCCACCATTTCGCCAGAATCGAAGGCGCATCTATGGAGTGGAAACATCCGCTCATCACCTGTCGGAAAGAAGTTCAAGACAACTCCCTCTGCAGGTAAAGTGCTCCTCACAGTTTTCTGGGACGCCAAGGAGTTTTGTTGCTGGACTTTTGGAGGTTAGAACCATCAATGCTACGCGCTACTGTGACACCCTGTCGAAATTGAAAGAGGCATTCGAAAAAGCGGCCTGGCCTTCTCACATCTGGCGTTCTGCTGTTGGATGACAATGCCAGACCACATTCGGCGACGCAACGCAAAACCATATTGCAACTCTTGGTTGGGAGCGCCTACACTATCCGCCATACAGTCCTGATTTCGCACAGCACTCCTCTGTTTCGCTTTGAAGAAAAATCTCGGGAAGGCGCTTTGAAGCAATACTGAACGGAAACAAGCCTTCAACGCTTCTTCCATATGCAAAGCCCTGATTTTTCCTGGAGGGCTTTTTTGAAGCTTTAGCGATATGACAAATGTCTCAATGTACTTGATACCTATGTGGAAAAATAAAGATATGTCATATATTTAATGTCTCATTCTATTTTTTGACTTTCATACACAACTCTGACCACAGTCGACAGGGAAAACTTATTTTTAAACTTACCCTCGTAATATACTTTCCATTCTTTCATTCAAATTGAATGACGCTTGATGTTTTTAATACAGTTTTTTCAAATATTAATTCATTAATTAAATTAAAAAAGGAATAATTAGCAAAAAACAAACAAAAAGTAATAGTCCAACAGCATTTATGAAAGGAAAATCATTCTTTTTGTCCTGTAGCACAAGGGATAGTGTGTTGGACTTCGAATCCGCAGGTCGTCTGTTTGAATCTCACCTGGGATGCTCAAATTTCTGAGAATGTGATTTCTTTTTTACTATACTATATTAGAATTATTAAATTTAACTAGTGATTAAATGGTAACAAACAAAAAATAGTCCAACACCATGTATAGAATGGAAAATTTCCAGGAAAATCACTTTCGATTTTGTCACTTTATATTGTGATTCTGTCATATGTATATACATATATATATTAATTGTAACTTTTTTTAATACAATGTAAATAAAATAACATTTTTCTTTGTTAATTGAAGTAGGAATTGACTTAATTTTTTTTTATATTACTTGTTACAATTAATTTTATCTTTTAGGTTATTAAAAATGCTTTGTAGAAAAGAAACACAACAGTGTTGAAAATTTGTTCATATACATTTTGTACAAAGTAGGTCCTTTTTATGCATTCTTTTTATATAAGTTTTCACTATTTGTACTGTTTTTGACATTTTTAAAACAACAAATTTTTCCATATTAACCTGTAAACCATTTCAAATAATGAATGAATCTGATGCATTTTAACAATTTTTTGACATTTGGCATAGATTATGTTAGATTTATCCCTAAATCACTTTTGTTTGTAGTGTCCAGAATTTTTTTTTTTCTTTTAGAGAATCACAACTGTGCTGAAATTCCTTTTCACGAGAAAGAGCAATTAAAAGCTTTATCATGCTTTTCTATAATTTGAGATAAATGACAAGTATGTCTCGTTACAGCCAAACTTGCTGTTATCCATTTCTAAACTATCTTTTAAGATCTTCATTAGAGTCTATTCCGATAAGTTCCTCTTGTAAACATGACATTTTTTTTTCAATGTGACCATACGATTTAAGTGCCTTCCATAATATTAGGTTGAGGAAAAAGAAATCCATTATTTTTTTGGTAGATGACTAGTGTGATATCTCGTGAAGTACCGATCAAACAATTTAAAATTTATGCTCGTTGTCAAGATGACATTTTGCACTAAAAAAATTATTTTGCTTTTTGTTTGGTCCATTCAATTGTGAGTTACAGGATGTTAAAAATGGAAATCAACAAAGAGAAAATTCAGTTCTTTTTACAGTTTTTCTTTGATAAAATTGAAAATGCAAGCCAGGTGGCTGAAATTGCAAATGGCATTTATGGTGCCGATACTGTAACAGCTAGTTACGTGCAATTTTGGTTTCGTCGATTCCGTTCAGGTATTTTTGATGTTAAAGGTGCACCTCGCACAGGCAGGCCTGTTGTCGATAAAATCACAGAAATAATCGAAATTAACCGGCATGTTAGTAGTCATAGCATTGCCCAAGAGCTAAAGATCGATCATAAAACAGTTTTAAGCCATTTGCGCTAAGTTGGATTCAAAAAGAAGCTTCATGTTTGGGTGCCACACCAATTAACACCAAAAAACATGATGAATCGAATTTCCATCTCTAAAGCCTTGGCCAAACGGAATGAAATCGACCCATTTCTTAAATGGATGGTGACTGGGGAAGAAAAATGGATCACGTACTACAATATTGTGCAAAAACGATCAGGGTCAAAGTGTGGTGAAGCAGCTCAAACGGTGGCCAAACCAGGACTATCGGCCAAGAAGGTTCTACTGTGTATTTGGTGGGACTGGAAAGGAATCATTTATTAGGAGTTGCTTCTGCATGGCCAAACACTAAATTCAGATCTCTACTGTCAACAACTGGACCCTTTGAAGATAGCGATTGACCAGAAATGGCCAGAATTGACCAACAGAAGATGTGTTGTACCATGGGCAATGCCAGCCACACATTGTAGTGACCTAGAACTTCGGACTTTGTTGGGAAGTTAATGCATCACAATATATCTGACCTGGCCAAGTGATACCACCTTTGTCTCGTAGTGCAAAACTTCTGAGTAAAAGAAATTGGGACAAGTTGTGAAAATCGATTGATAGATGTTTTAATGCCATGGGCCAAGACTTCTAATGAGAGCCATTGTGAAGCTACCTTTAAAATAGCAACAAATTATGTATACAAAACAGTGCTTATTTTACTCAAATCGGACAATCGGAAGCATGCTAAATAAAGTCGTGATTTTCATGCAAAAATAATGGATTTCTTTTTCTCCAACCTAATATTACCATGGTCAGAATATTCTCGAATCAAATTCCAAAACCTGAATCAAATGCATTTAAATAATGAATGTAGTTTGAAGACAAATGATGTTCCTGGCAAATTGTCTGTCAGGAATTTTGAAACTGGAAAATTCATGACTTCCAATATTATACTCCTTTAGCATAATTCTGGCAAGAAATGGTAAAATGATGGTCCCTGGTTTAATCAAATTTAGGTTGTCACTTTGTAACTGCATGTTAATCTCATTAAATTTAGTATATAAATCCGTTAAATAGGTAAAATCTACTTTCCACTTGATGAAATTTTTTTAAATAAAATCTGATCTGTAACATCACAAAACTCTCAATCAGTCGCCAAAAAGCAAAAAAAGCCCTTTTCAAATAAATACAAGTTTTTTAAAGGCAGCGTACTGTAGTATGAATGAGTTAATTATTAAAATTCTCAAATTTTTTCTTTGTATTAATGCAAATAAGCATGTATTCCTTACATTGCCTTGGAATCAGTTTACTGCTTTGATGACTAATTGAAGAGATTCATTCAATCTACCATTCAGATTTTTAACAGCTAAATTATATCAATAAATGATGCAGTGTATTGCTAATACTTACTTTTTGCTCATTGCTATTGTAGCATATGTTTCAATATTCTTCCAAACCTTAGATGAAAAGAGGTATGGCACAAGGGAAAAGAGTTCCATGTAATTATTCATTTAATTATTTTTGGAAATACTGAAGTTATTAAATATTTAAATCAAATTTCAAAAATGATTAAAAAAACTATGTTGAAGCCAATACTTTAAATCATGAGGTATATAAGAATAAAGCTTGCACTGTTTGAGGATGTAGGCATGATTTATCTTTAGAATGAGATACAGAGTGATTTGAATGTTTACTCATTTTAGAAAAAATTGCTAAAAGAGCTAAATATTGTTATTTTGAACAGTATAAAAAAATATCGTGGTGAAATAAACAGTATATCCTATTCAGGATTTATTATTTTTCCTCTGTTAATCGTGGTATGGAAGAAAGGAAAACGTTTTTAAATACAACACAAATGTTGAAAATTTTACCCCCTACCAAGTTTTGAAATTTCTGAAGTTGACATTACAACTGAGTATTACAATAATTTATTTTTACATTGTCATTTAATATCTTTGTAACTAACTGTGATTTCAGAATTTAAAATGTTTGATATTCTAGAAATGGATTCTTCTGATTATTTCCCATTTTTTGGTACCTTTGGTGTGTTTACTCTCAAACATTTGTTGGCTCTTTAATATTAATAGAGTAGATAGATAAATATATATTTTAATTATAATCAAATATTTGCTAGATAAATAGATTACACCTTTAAATGGGATATTCCATTCATTAAAAATTAAGATTAAATTTATGATAAAAATGAAAATGATCCTAGACACCATTTTTTCCAAAAAGACGTGGATCCCTTGCTGGCCATCACAGACCCCTGAGGGGCAGTATGGATCACACATTTTGAAATCACTGATATAGAGCAGCAGATTTTTATATTTTAGTATAAATATTATATTTCTCTATGTTAGATCGTGGTTACAGGGAGAAAAGAGATATATATATATTTATCAGAACTTACCTATGCAGAAATAAGGTTCTACAGTATAGATATTTATTGAAAAGCAATTTCAAAATTTAAAATTGCATCAAAAAAAGGTTGCACAATTTTTTTTTTTAACAATTTTATATATGCTTAATTTTTGAGTACCATAACACAGTACATAATCCGATAGAATTCTCCTCCAAGAAGGTATTCATATTTTGCCATGATATTCCTTCAGTTTCCTATATATTACTCAGGTTAACCTGATTGTCGTGATAAAGTATTACATGAACATATTTTTAGTAACTAATATTTATTATATATTTTAGATTTTGATTCATTTAGCACAAATGTTATTTAAAAGCCTACTAATTTCTTCAGATATCAGAAAAAAATTTCTTAGCTGATTGTTTTAAGCTGTGATAACCAACTGAATATTTTTACTTCATAAATTATAAAGAAGAATAAAATTCTGCTTATGCATGTTCTACATTATCATTGCATACATTTTTTTTTCTTTTACAGAAGGATTTTAACATAAAATATTCTGAACAAGAGTGCAAGACTCATTTTCATCATTGTAGATTTTAAATAGAGATTTTTGTTGTCACATTTGTGAAAAAACTTGCACATTTTAAGTTAGTAAAATGGCTTTCACTCAAGAGAATTCAAGACATCATTTACATGTTCATGATATTAAAAAGTCTTATATTTGTGAAATGCGCAACAAGGATTTTTCTCAAAAACATAGTTTAAAAGCAAGTTTAGGAATTTGTACCAATGCAAAACATGTTTGTGAAGTGTGCAACAAGGGATTTTCTCGCATCGCCTATTTAAAAGCACATTTACTTACTCATACAAAGGAAAAGCCTTATGTTTGTGAAGCTGTGCAACAAAGGATTTTCTCTCATCGCCTATTTAAAAGCACATTTACTTACTCATACAAATGAAAAGCCTTATGTTTGTGAAGTATGCAACAAGGGGTTTTCTAATTCTGGTAATTTAAAAGCACATTTAGTGGTTCATACAAAGGAAAAGCCTCATGTTTGTCAAGTGTGCAACAAGGGATTTTCTCGCATCTCCTCTTTAAAAGAACATTTACTTACTTATACAAAGGAAAAGGCTTTTGTTTGTGAAGTGTGCAACAAGGCGTTTTCTCAAGCTGGTATTTTAAAAACACATTTATTGGTTCATACAAATGAAAAAGCTTATGTTTGTGAAATGTGCAACAAGAGATTTTCTTACTTCTCCTCTTTAAAAGCACATTTACGTACTCATACACAGGAAAAGCATTATGTTTGTGAAGTGTGCAACAAGGCGTTTTCTCAAGCTGGTAATTTACAAATACATTTATTGGTTCATACAAATGAAAAGGCTTATTTTTGTGAAGTGTGCAACAAGGGGTTTTCTCAAGCTGGTAATTTAAAAACACATTTAGTGGTTCACACAAAGGAAAAGCCTCATGTTTGTCAAGTGTGCAACAAGGGATTTTCTCGCATCTCCTCTTTAAAAGAACATTTACTTGCTTATACAAAGGAAAAGGCTTTTGTTTGTGAAGTGTGCAACAAGGCGTTTTCTCAAGCTAGTATTTTAAAAACACATTTATTGGTTCATACAAATGAAAAAGCTTATGTTTGTGAAATGTGCAACAAGAGATTTTCTCACATCAACTCTTTAAAAGCACATTTACGTAGTCATACACAGGAAAAGCATTATGTTTGTGAAGTGTGCAACAAGGAGTTTTCTCATGCTGGTAATTTACGAATACATTTATTGGTTCATACAAATGAAAAGGCTTATTTTTGTGAAGTGTGCAACAAGGGGTTTTCTCAAGCTGGTAATTTAAAAACACATTTAGTGGTTCATACAAAGGAAAAGCCTCATGTTTGTCAAGAGTGCAACAAGGGATTTTCTCGCATCTCCTCTTTAAAAGCACATTTACTTACTCATACAAAGGAAAAGCCTTTTGTTTGTGAAGTGTGCAACAAAGGTTTTTCTCAAAGTGGTAGTTTAAAGAAACATTTATTGGTTCATACAAAAAAAAAGCCTTGTGTTTGTGATGTGTGCAACCAGGTTTTTTCTCTAAATAGTGATTTAAAAAGACATTTACGGATTCATACAAATTATAAGCCTTATGTTTGTGATGTGTGCAACAAGGGATTTTCTAAAAATAGTAATTTAAAAAGACATTTATTGGTTCATACAAAGGAAAAGCCTTATGTTTGTGAAGTGTGCAACAAGGGTTTTTCTCAAAATGGTAGTTTAAAGAAACATTTATGGATTCATCCGAGGAATAAAGCTTCATAAAATGTGCTACTAGGTGTGTTCCGAAATTGGCCACATAGAGCACATTTACATATTTATAGGAATTAAAAATGTTTATTAAATACGATGCATTGCTTTCTCTAGAGCCATTTCTCTTAGACATCTTACTTTTAAAACCAATGAAAAATGTCCACCGTGAAATATTGTAGCATTGGTTTTGTTATGCCCTTAATAATGACTAATGCTTTTGTAGCAGGTAGAAAGCCTTACATATAGGTTTTTCTGAATGTCTTTTTGGTCTGGTTTGATATTATACTCACAGCATTGTTAGAAAGACATGTTTTTCTCTTTTTCAAAAGAATATCATTGTCTTCTTAAAGTAATGTAATTACGGTAACAAAAATTAATATGATTTTCCTTCCCATATTTTACTGTGTTAAATTGTTGTGGTAATTTTTAATTACACTGTAATTTTATGTGTAATATTCTCATATAGCATTTAAGTAAAAGTAAGTTATTGAAACTTATTCTTAAATCACTTGGATATTTGTTAAAATAAATTCTGTGAATGCGAGTTTATTGATATTTATTTCTAAAAATCGTTTTGAAATACAAATATAAAATATGTTGATTTACTTTCAATGTGGTGATGCATAATTTCTTTCTTTTTTTTTAATAAATTGGGGTGAGAATTCTTGCTCTAGATTAAAGGAAAAATGTTTAAATTCCAGTATAAATATATATTATGAAGTAATTAAAGAACTATAAGAGGGATATATATCCATCATCATGTAAATTTACATGTTAAATTCAGCACAACAGAGAAATTCAAAATATAAACCTTTTTTTCACTCATTGCTTTTATTAGCAAATAAACTCAAGTTGTCATGATAACTCTAACTGTGAATGTGTACTTGTGTTAACTGTGTATTGTAACTATATATGATTGCTTGTGTTGTTGCTGTTGTGAGATGACGTTGTCATCTCATGCTTAATAAAATAATTTAACGAAGCTTCTGATGCAAATGTTCTGAAGAACATTTTGAAACCAAGAAACATAACATGGTATCAGGAGTTTTAGCGATTATATCGGATTGAAAAGATATCCACGTGCGCTATGGAAGCCTTCCGACCCCCTGCTCCGCTGCAATTTTCGCTTTGAAATGTGAAAGGAAAATGGAGGCAAGAACTGGAGAATTATCTGCTGGCAACAGAAAAAGACGATCGAACTGATAAAGTAAAAATAGCAATCCTGTTGAACTTATTGGGCAGTGAAGGACTAGAAATATACAATACCTTCAAGTTAGAATCGAAAGCGAATTTTTCGGAAGTTCTTCAAAAGTTTGAATAATATTGCTCACCACGACAGAATGTTGTTTATGAGCGTTATAAATTTTTTTCATGTGTCCAACTGGAGGGCCAAGCAATTGAGACATATGTCACTCAGCTAAAGACTAGCATCCACGTGCGAGTTTGCAGAGCAAGAAAACGGGTTGATTCGAGACCGCATCGTCTTGGGAATTAAAGACAGTGGGTTACAAGAACGACTCCTGCGAGAAAATAACCTCAGTGTTGAAAAAGCGATTTAAATCGTCCGGGCAGCTGAAGCGAGCCGGGAACAAATCCGAAATATGAAGCACGATACAGCCATAATAAACTTCGTGAAGGAAAATCGGAGCAAGCCTAAAACCCAGTACAACTGCAAAAAGTGTGGACGAAAACACAAGCCTCGAGAGTGTCCAGCGTTTAGGAAAATTTGTGCCAAGTGCAAGAAGAAAAACTATTTTGCTGCTAAATGTTTCCAGAATACAAAGAACATTCCTGAAAATGAACTGGTTTATATTGATTCTGTGAATGAAAATGAAACTAAATGTGCAATGAAAAATATTACAGATTCTAATTTTAAGAATGAAGAAATGGTAAGTGAAACTACTTGGTATAAAAATGTTTCATTAGATGTAAATAATAAATGTTTTTTGATGTAAATTTCAAACTGAATACTGGAGCTGAAGTAAATATTTTGCCACTGTATGTTTTAAGTATGTTTAAAGTTAATCCAAAACTTAGTAAAACTAATATATCTCTAACTACATATGGTAATTTTAATTTAAAGCCAAATGGTTCCCTTATAATTAATTGCTCTACTGATAAACTCAAAAATGTTCCTTTTCCTTTCTATGTAGTAAATGTAAAATCCAAACCAATATTAGGGTTAAGAGGTTGTAAGGAATTAAAACTTATTGAAAGAATTGATGCTATTGAATGTAGTATAAGTAAAAATGAGTTAATTAAGAAATATAAAGATGTATTTACTGGGGTAGGGGAATTTCCAAATGAACCACACATATCACATTACTTTAAAAGATAATGCTGTATCAGTAATTCACCCACCAAGACGTGTTCCTCTGGCTTTGCAGCCAAAATTAAAAAGTGTTCTAGATAGATTAGAAAAAGAAGGAATAGTGTCAAAAGTTAATAAGCCAACTGATTGGGTGCAAAGTTTAGTCATTGTAGAAAAACCCAATGGAAATTTAAGATTATGTTTAGACCCTAGAGATCTTAACAAAGTAATTAAAAGAGAACCTTATACCAAATTCCTTGTACAGATGATATCATTAGTGGATTAGAGAGCAAGAAAATATTTTCAGTTGTAGATTTGAAAGATGGTTTTTGGCATGTACCTTTAGATGAAGTTAGCTCTGAAATTTGTACATTTAATACACCTTTTGAAGGTACAAATTCAACAAAATGCCATTTGGTATAGTTTCTGCACCTGAAGTATTTCAGAAGAGAAATCAAAAGCTTTTTGGAGATATTGAAGGAGTAGAGATTTATTTTGATGACATTATTGTTGCAGGATGTGAAGAGCATTCACATGATGCAATTATGTCTAGAGTTCTTAAAAGAGCCAAATTGTTAAATATAAAGTTTAATCCACAGATAAACTACAATATAGGGTGTCTGAGGTAAAATATGTAGGTCAAATTATATCTAAATCAGGTATAAAACCTGATCTAGATCACATAAAAGCAATTGTTGAGATGCCAACACCAAAATCAAAAACTGAAGTTAGGAGATTGTTGGGCATGATGAATTTTCTTTCAAAATTTATACCCAATGTATCTAAAGTTACTGCTCCATTAAGAGAAATCATTCATGAAAATGTAGAATTTAATTGGGGAAAAGAACAATAATTGTCCTTTGTAAACATTAAAGAATTGTTAGCTAAAGCTCCAATTTTAAAAGTTTTAATGTTAATGATGAAATAGTAATACAATGTGATAGTTCAAAAAGATGGCTAGGATCCTGTTTAATCCAAAAGGTACAACCGTATCATTTGTTCACGCAGTTTAAAACATAGAAATTAGACAGATTGAGAAAAATTATTGGCATTTGTTTCTCATTTGAGAAATACCATAATTTTGTATATGGACGTAAAGTTGTTGTACAGAGTGACCATAAGCCCTTAATGGCAATTGTTAAGAAACCTATGCATAAAATATCTTCTAGAATGCAAAGAATGATTTTAAAATTATTAAAGTATCATTTTGAAATAAATTATGTACCAGGTAATCAAATGTTTCTTGCTGATACTTTATCACGAGCATTTCCTGTTAGTGAAACTGTAAGGGATGATCCTGAAATGCTAAATATTGTGCATATATCAAAACATTTACTAGGAAAAAGAGGACAATTTAAAAAACTGAATGATCAGAATTGAATAGTTGTTAAATATATCAAAGAGGGTTGGCCTAAATCTTACAAAATGTAGACAATAGTGTAAAACATATTATAAAATTAAAAATAACATTTATATTCAAGAAGGGTTGTTATTTAGTAATGAAAAACTAATTGTACTCTTATAGTTTGAGAAAAGATATGTTACAACTAATTCATGTGGCTCACTTTGGGATAGAAAATGCAAGAAAAAGTAGAGAAATAATGTATTGGCCAATAGAACTCTGACATAGAAACATTAATATCACAATGTGTAATATGTGAAAATTTTAAAAGCTAATAGTAAAGAGCCATTAAAACCTATACAGTTCTCTATAGACCCTTTGAAAAGATAAGTAGATATAATGGATTTGGGTAATACAAGTTATCTAGTTTAAAAGACTATTATTCAAAATGATTGAAATTTGCTGATCTTGTAAATAAGAGTGCAAAATGAGTTAATATAATTAAACTTAAAAACAACTTTTAGATTTGGTGTCCAAATATTGTAGTATCAGATAATATACCATTTAATAGTTATATTTATAAAAAGTTTGCAAATGATTGGATTTTAATTATGCATTCATTACTCCCCAAGTAATGGAATGGTTGAAAAAGCAGTAGGAATTTCTAAAAGCATTATGAAAAAGGCAAGGGAAGATAGACGAGATTATTTAGTAGGTTTAATGGAAAGGAGTATATATAGAAACACCCCAATATCAGGTCTTGACCTATCTCCAGCTCAAATGATGTTTAATCGTAGATTAAAAACAAAATTACCAATCTCGAATAAATTGTTAAATGCTGAATTATTTAATAACATTCGAGAAAAGTTAATAAAAAGGCAAAATGTTCAAAAGATACATTATGATAAACTGCTCATCTATTACCTGAACTTGAGCCAGAAGATAATGTCAGAATACTAAATTTTAAAAACAAAACTTGGGAACCGGCTAAAATAGTTTCAAAGCATAAATTACATCCTAGGTCATATTTTGTTAAAAATCAGTCTGGCAATATTTTAACACGTAATAGAAAACATAAGAAAATCAAACACACCCTTTAATATAGAAACAGATCCTAATGACATAAGTACTTTCAATTCTGATTCAGAAGTAATTGTAAATCCTCAATATACACAGAATTGTAAAGAGTCAGATTGTAATGTACAAAGAAGTAACCGTGTTTGTAAACCACCATCTTATTTCTATGACTATGTTATGTGATTAATAACTTAAAGGGGGATGTCATGGTAACTGTGAATGTGTACTTGTGTTAACTGTATTGTAACTATATATGATTGCTTGTAGTTAGAAAAGTTGTGAGATGACGTTGTCATCTCATGCTTAATAAAACAATTTAACGAAGCTTCTGATGCAAATGTTCTGAAGGACATTCTGAAACCAACAAACATAACACAAGTGACATATAAAAAAATATTCCAGAAATCGCACGTTTCTTTAAACCACAACAAATAGCAGAATGACAAGTTTCAACCCACTGTAATGATTGTGACATTTGATTTTTTTATTTGGCAGCTACTTTCCTTTTTCGCTATAGTCTGAGAAAAAGTTGCCAGGAACAACCATTTTACGGTATACTTATTTTCAGTATAAATTTTTGTCCACTCAATGTTAAAATGGAAATTTCCATCATCATGCAAGGAAGGGTTAAATATGTATACTGTGAAAGTTCCTTAACATGAAACAGAAGGGATTGAAATATTTTTTTGTATTAAAAAAATTTCATATTGAGGGATATACGTCAACAAAACTACGTTTATTACTGTTTCTTTTATTTACATAGATATGCACATAGTTAATAAAAATCTATAAAACAAAAACAATTATAAGAACTTGAATTAATTTTTACAAAATTTTGAAATTGTCTGAAAAACAAAACATTTATTGAGTTTCTTGGAAATAATCTGATATTTTTCTTTGCATTGTTTTGTTTAGCATTAAATTGTTCAATATAGTGAATTTTGTTGTTCATTTCACCATTGGTCAAAATAATTGTGCACATTTTTCATGACCTTCCTCATTTTGAACGATGTGGGAAGAGGATCTGCATCATTAATTTCATTTTCATTGTCAGAATCTACATTAATGATATTTTTTGAGCTCATATCAAACTCCAAAATGTCTTTGTCTGCCATAATTGGGGCTATACACATATTATCATCTTCTACTTCAATGTATTCTTCCGATGATAGAATGGAACAGTTCAATTTTGCTGGTGTTTTCCAAATTTTATTCATTCTTAGAAGGTCTACTTTGAAAGGTACTTTGATAGTTAAATGTGACAGAAAAGGTTTTTTTTAAGGTTAAAAAATACTTTTGCTACATTATAATATTTTTGCAAAAAATAAAAGAAATCAAAAATTGAAGCTTGCATCCAATCTTGAAACTTCTTCCACGAGTTTAATAGGTGAAATCAAGTAATACTGATAATTAAATGTCTCTTGGTTAATTTATTCTTTTTTAAACCGACACAAAATTCTTTAATTATTTTTAATGATCAATATCGTAAGAAAGCAATGTTTATTGAATAAGGAACTGGATGTGTCATGTATCTACAAGTCTTTAAGACTTTTATATGATTGTTCGGGGCCGATCCTAGGAAGAGTGCAGCGCACACGTTCGATCAGCCAAGGGATGATCCAGTAGCGTGGGGTGCGGTAACTGACGGAAACGAGTGAAAGCTAATACACTCACACAGATGTAAAAAGTTCTGGCAACCCTAAAGGGACGGCCCCGTAGCGTGGGGGTGCGGAGGAGGCCATGGCCCGGGCGGCAAGCATCGTGATATTTAAATTCAAAAAATGTTTCTAACTCCAAATCGCTAAACGAAACGAATAAAAACTTTAATACACTCACAGATGCAGGAAGTTTATTTGTTGCTATGCAATCGCATTCATTTTTATGTTACTTAAGCTTATGACAACCTGTGCTGTGTAAAGTCAATGATGCTCGAAATTATTTGCAAACAGAGGGACTAAATATCCATCAATGTGCTAAAAAACAGACTGAAATTGAAGCAAGACGAGAGGAATTAATCTTTAATATATGCTAAAAGTCCAAACTTGAAGATGGCTTACCAAACATTGTCATAATGTTATAACGTCGTGAGTAGTTAGCAAACAAGAAAATTTGTCACAGCCTCATTTTAAAATTAAAGCAGTATTTATTTGCTTCATAGGTTATTAAAAAGTCCAATAAATATGCCAAACCCCGGGCGAACAGTCTGTTTGACGAGAGTTCAATCCTTTTTCCGAAAGGCACTAGCTATTCCCTTTTCTTTTCAGGGCTCCTATCCAGTTTTCTCCTCCCAGGGCTCTACATCAAGTTTTCCATCCAGGGCTCTCTATCTGTCTCACTCCATCTCCAAGTTTTTTCCTCTCCGTCCCTTTTTCCTCAAAATTAACCCCTTTTAAACACCAGGCGCGGGTCCACAACACGCCCCTCGTCTTCCTCATTGGCAGACAAAAAAAAGGTCTGCCCTCGTCCCCGGGCCACATTCGTCTCCTATTTGTGCGGCAAACACAAACACATTCCAGGTCTGTCTGGAATCTAAGGGCACCATAATTCTCATCTAACTTCCTAAACTCTTATTCATTACACCACCTGGGTTTTATAACCCCATTCTCTCGGCACCGGCTTTCTTTGGTTATTGTAACTTCCAGAATGGATGACGGCTTTCGTCCGAGGTCATTCAATACACAATGACCCCATAGCCACGTGCTCTTGTCACCTAACGTCTGTTTGGGGCCATAAAACTTCGCATGAATAGATGGGTGAGGTTCACCCCACTCGAAGACGTCACAATGTTGAGAATTTTTTTAAAATCTGCCATCAGTAATGCCAGTTGCGAGAGAAGCTTCTCTAAGCTAAAAGTAATCGATCTGAGATAACCCTTGATTATGTCCGCTTTAAGGCTAACAAATTAGCCTATTCTGGCAATTGAAAATGACATACATATTGATCTTGAGACAATTGTATACAGGATTTTGCTATGAAAAAAACACGAAAAGTGCATTTTTAATCAATAGAAAATTTAAAGCTGCTGCTTTTTTTTTTTTACTTTTACTAATTTTCTTTACAAATAATTAAAATATAGAGGCGGCAAATTTCCGGTTGCCCTGGCGGCGAAAGCCCACGCTACACCAATGGAACAGCCATACATATATATCAACTTAGCAAAAATTTTTACGAATTTCTCAAAATAAAAGTTAAATCTAATACATATATTAAATTTTAAATAATTGAAAAATCAAAATAAATCCCAATTTCCCCTAGCATAGCATTGTTTGAGAATAATAGAATGGAGCATACAATTGTACATCGATGCTTACCACACAAAGGCGTCTCAAAAATGATTTTTGCTAAAGTTGCCTCACAAAAATATCTAGTATGGCTAATATTGCCTTAGACATTAGAGTGTGTTTAAATTCAATACGTATTTAGGGAAATTTAAATTTTTTTAATTTAATAAAAAATCCTTACAATTTAGAAAAACAAAATAGAGGAAAGAAGTGATTTTTGTAGGTATTCGCATTTTTATTATCGTTTTACTTTTATACTGGTGAATGAGCTTACATCGTCAACGTTAAGTATCAGGTAAAATATAAAAAATTCTCTTGAAGGGCGGCAACCGCTCGTGGACGGACGATGCCATTGGATCGGACCTGGGATTATAAATATTTGTTCTTTACTTGAAACTACTCACACACTTCCAAAAGTTAGGGACAAAGCACTTAAATGGTGCTAGGTTAGAGAAAAATTACTTTTTTATATAATGCGTGCAAAATTTGTTGTTTTAAAAAACGATGCCCCAAATCTCCAAAAAATAAAGGAATTTGAATGTTGCTTATTAATAGATAAACATATGAGATACATTAAAAGTATATTATATATGGGAAAGGGTTAAATTATATGGAATAAAAATTTTTGGGTTGCCAAAGGGAGAAAAAAAAGGGGAAATAAAAGTTCTCTTCAGTTGAGGGCATCCACAGTACCCCCGTCAGTGAACGTTCCAGGAATTTTTTTAACGGGTAAAACCAAAACCCAAACGATTTTATATTGAGCCAAAAAGTCTCACTCGAAGCTTTGAAGACTGCTCAGAAGGGCCCCCGAGGATATTGGGGGAGAGCTACACATTTTGAGGGGCGAAGGGGTGGGTTTTAAAGGGATTTTTTTCCCCTTGAAGTGGGTTTTATTCGGGGATCAGCGAAGAAACAGGGTTTCAATTTTAGAGATCGAAAAAGAGACCCCTTTTTGATGCCCTTAAAAATATTTCTATAAACGCTTGATCACGGGGTTTTCCTTCGAAAAGGTGGCTGAAAAGAAGTTCGGAGAAAATTTTTAGGAAAAAATACATGAGTGCATGTTGCTAGATCAGGGAAAATAAAAGGTTTCGCTTTGTATGGGGAACTGGTAGAACAGGACGGGAAAAGTATTCCGAAGTTGTTGCAAAAAAAGGGGGATGGAAATGGAGTTTCGGAGTCATGTAGTAAATCGCCAGATAAAAAAAAAAATTTTTCCAAAGATCAAACGAGCTGATGAGCTTACAAATTTTTTATGAATTGTGATGCGCAGCCCAAAAAGAGGATGGGGGGTTTAGAGATTGTTACCAAATCGCACCCGCATGGCACAAAAGGCGGCTTTAGCGTGCGATGCTACCCCTCCCCCCCAAACGGTTAGCCTGGGGGTTTGGGGGGGCCCTTTTTGCGTTTGCGCTTGAAGCCAAAAAATTTGGGAGATTTCATAAACAGTTCCTATTCAAACGGGAGGCCTTGATCAGTTCGAGTAAGACGGGAAACCCAAAATTTAGAAAGGGCCAAATAAATTTTTTTTTGGGTTTATCTTTTTGCCCCCGAATGTCCATGACTGGTAAAGTTTAAAGGGCCATGTGGTAAAAGGGATCGAGTGACACAAATCCCGATATCCTGACGTTAAGGTAAGGGGTCCGATTATGTCGGGAATGAAATTCATAAAAAAGCGTTTTGCTGACAAGGGGAAAAATTTTCCCAAATTTGACTGTGGAAAAATTTTCGGGGGGTTTTTACATTTCTGGCAAATTCACCTCCAGCCCAGGGAACCGTAACGTAAAACGTTTCAAATATGGCCAGTAAAATTTTTTTAAAATTTAACCCTTCGGGAAGATTTTTGAATACCAGGGTGAGATGTTCTGTGGTGGCGTTCAAAGATTTCTCTGCGAAAAGCAGCAGGAATGTAAGTTTGGGTGACCGCAGAAACATAAACAGATGAATCGAGAAATTCCAATTTGATGACCGGGAGTTTATCAAACTTCAAATTGTAATTGTTGAGAAAAGTGAGGGTGGTGAGTTCTTGAACACTGTTTTTTAGTTTTGGGCCTTTTGGTTGGTGGAAAACCCCAATTCCTCGATTTTTGATAAAGACCCCCACGATGTTTTTCTTGCCTGGTATAGTCAATTGTATTTTTGATTGGTTTAATGAAGTCAAGATGTCGTAGCTGCCGAGGTGAAGCTTTGTTTTGACGGTTGATTTGAAAGCAAAAAACAGTCGCTTATGCCCCGTGGAAAAAAGGGCCACGTCACTTGACCATGGTTCAAAAAATGTGGTTTTGTTGCCAAAAAACCCTCTGTAGCTTTAAAAGGGCGGGGCGAATATTTACTCACCCCAAAAAATTTAAAATTTAGACCCTCTAAAAAGTGGTTCCCCCCCGATTTTTGGGCCCTGCCCCCCGCCTTTTTGATGCCCCCCCCCTGGATATTTATATTTTGTTTTCGAAATTTTGGATTTACCTGGGAAGCTTTTGGGGAATTTTTAGATAATTTGGTAATTTTAAAACCAAGCTTCCAAAGAATACAAAAAAAAATTTCAAAAACAAATTTTTGAAATTTGGGTTTTTTATTTTTTAAAATAATAACGAAAAAAAAAAACCCACCGGGGAAAAAAGGTTCCGGATCCTGATGCGTCAAGTGTGGAAAGAGATTTTTTCAGGTCAATTTTAAACAGTTTTTCGCTCCCTTTGGTATCAAGTCGATTTATTTTTTTCGATTTTAAAAATCATTGACAGACTAAAGGGGCATTACTGAAAGAAAATAAGGGGAAAAAATTTTTTGCCGGGTTTAAAAGAAAAATATTTAGTTTTTTTTCTCACGCCGTAATCCCCCCTTTTTATATTGAAAAAAATTTTAAAGGACCCACGTTTAAAAGGGTTTTTAATGAAAAAGAGAATTTTCCCACGTTGACGGTGTTGGTGTTCAATTTGATTTTTAAATTAAAAATTTTTTTTATATATAAAAACGAGGATTATTTTCAAAATCCACAAAAAAGGGACAAAACAGTCAAATTAACCCCCAAAATTTCCTTTTTTGCCAAGAAAACCCCCGGCCAAAATTTTTTTGGGGAAAAATTTTTTAATACCCCAAAAAGTAACCCCGGTTTAAAAACCCCTTTATCTTTTCACCCGGGGGTTTTATTTTATCCTTTAAGTTTTTTTTTATTCCCAAATGATTTTTTTTTTCAAAAAAATCTGTTAAAAAAAACCCCAACAAATGCTTTAATTTTTTAAAAGTTTTTTTAAGGGGCCTTTCGGGTTTTCACCAAAAAAACATAAAAATCTTTTTAAGCAATTTTCCCCCTTTTAGAGCCACCTTACCAGGGCAAGTAAGTCCCCAATACCCGGCCCTTTTAATTTTTAACAAAAATTTTTTCAAAAAGAGCCAATTTTTTCATTAGCTTTTTTAATTATAAATTTTAAAAGAACGGGGAAAAACCCCCTTAAAAAAGAATAATATTTTTTCCCAAATTCCTTTTTTAAAAATAAAACAGTGCACAAAAAAAAACATTCTTACCAAATTTTTTTTTTCCCCTTGCAACAAGATAAAGTTTTTTTTATTATTAATTTTTTTCCCCTTTTATCAGCCGGGAAGGGTTTTTTTTAAATACCCTTCAAAACAAAAATTTACCATCCAATATATTTGAATAACTCCAAAACACGCCGTTTTTTCGAGTTGATTCCATTTCCCTTTGTAGGAAAAATCTGATTTCCAATTGGACATTTAAAAAAAGGGTTTCAATTTAACCATTTCCATTTTTCCCTTTTCGTATTTTTTACGAGGGCATGGCTGTAAAAAGGAAATTCCTTTTTCCCGGAAGTTTTTTGGCCAGTGCTTTTTCCCCAAAATTTCAACTTTTTCTACCCAATGTTAATCCTGATTTGCATGGCCCCCCCATACAAAACGATGATTAAATTTTATAAAATTTATATTTTGGAAAATGGTAATGCAACCCTTAATCCAAAAACCCCCAGTGTATAAAAAGTCTCGCTCAGCCAGTGTGTCAATTTTTCCCCAAAACGTTTAAAACATACGTCTTTGAAGCGAACTTTTTGGGAACTGCTATTCCCTAAAATTATTCCGAAGGTTTTTTAAAAAAATAAAATGACCTTTTATATGTTTTCGAAGGGGTTTTCTTTATTTCCCGAGGATCTTTATTATTTATTCTTTTTTTTATCCCCATTCCCCCTCAAGGGAAACCCCTTACGCTTCCAGTGCAAAAAGGTATTTTGGGGAAAAGAATCGCCCAAATTTTTTTTGGATTTTTGATTAATTATAAACCGAACAAATTACGATAAAGGTTTTTTTTTTTGGATATAATTTTAAAATGGCAAATTTCCCTGTGGGCACTTGTAAAATTAAAATTGGTTTCCCCCAAATTAGTATTGTTAAAAATTATAAAGTAGATTGTGCAGTACTGATTTAATCATAAATATTAAGGGGTAAATGAGTATCTTTTTTTTTTTATTGTGTCAGAATGTATTTGTTTCTTTTCAGTAAGTTAATAATTTTTTAAAAAATCGTTTGTTTTCGACTTTTCAATATGCCCCGCGTCCCCCTTTTTAGGGATTATCAAGCCCTTTTTAGGGGGGCGCCCCTTTCAAAATTTTAGGAAAAACTGTTTTTGGGTTTTCTTCGGTTAATGTTAAATAATAGGGACATTTTTTCAGATATAAAAAGAAATGAAAAGTTAATTTTTTATATTCTGTCTTCACTATCCCCCCGAGAACAAAAAATATTTTATCTTTTTTTTCCCCCATTTTTGGGCCGGGTTTAGCCATTTTTTTTGGTTTTTAAAAGTTTTCCCCGTTTTTCTCCTTCCCCTGATGTTAAATGAGGTTTTTTTCCGGGTTTAAAAAAAAAAAAAAAATTTATTTTGGACCCTTTTGAAAATTTTGACTATTTTTTCAAAAGATGTTTGAGTTATTTAATTGGGGTTTTTCAGAAAAATGCCGGGGTATTTTTTTAAAATTCCCCTTCCCTTTGTTTTTTTTTCCCACTTTTTCCGGAAAATATTCCTTAATTTTCCCCCAAAGGCGGGTTGGGAAGCTACCACCACCCCCTTTTGGATTAAAGAACCCTTTTGGATTTTTTTAAACCCCTTTTAAAAACAAACCTTTAAAAAGGAAATTTCCCTAAATGGTTTACTTAAATTCCTAAGAGCGGAATTTTTTCCAACATTTGGCAAAGAGGGAAAAAATACTTTAAACAGCCCCAAAAGGGGATTTAAACCAAATTTTTATTTCCCCAACCTTTTTGCGAACTTTTTTAAAATTCCTCCTTTTTTTAAAGGGTTTTCTTAAAAAAATTTAAAATTAAAAAAATTTTGGCTTTTAAAAAATATTTTGGGTTAAAATGCAAAAATTGTTGAAAAAAACTGGGGTTTTACTAATGGTGGTTTTTAAGTTGGTAATTTTCAAAAGGGGAATTCCAATTTATGATAAAGCGGGTGTTTTTTTAACCCCAAATTTTAAATTTTTTCCTCGAAAATTGCAACCCAAATTTCAAATAAAACAAAACCATTTTGCAAAAGGTCAAAGGGTAAAATTTTAAAAAAATCAGCAGTTTTTAAAAAAACCCTTAAGACAAATATTTTTTTTGGTATGAAAAAGGGACCGGGGGAAAAAAGAAAATTTAGGAAACAGGGTTCAAATTTTTTTGTTTTTCAGAAATTTTCCAAAATCCTTTAAAAAAATTTTTTTCCCGTTAAAAAATTTACTTCCCCTGTTAAATAAATAATACCCCCCAAAAAAAGGGAATAACTTCGATTCTAGACGTATTGTGTGGAATTCAGCTTAAGAAATGCTGATATTGATGGTTTTATTAAATCCTCTCCTATAGTATGATTTTTTCCACATTTGGCAATGAGTAAAGATATCTCATAACTAGCCTCAAGAGGACGATTGATGCTAACAGTTTGTGTATTAAACAGAGACCTTATTGTTGATCTTTTTGCAAACTTCTCTCCTTTAAAGACTTAAAGCAATTTAAATAGGAATTTACATACCACTATGTTTCGACTTCAAATGCAACTCAAGACGAACTGGTTTCATTGATGCTTTGGTCAAGCATCGTTGGCATAAGAGGCAGAAAGGTGACCGTTCATCATGCATAGCGGGTATGAATCCAAATTTTAAATATTCCTCTGAACTATTGACGAACTTTTTTTTTTACTTGCACTACTCATTTTATGCATAGGGTTTGTGACTAAAATAAATAAAATTATAATTAATTAAAGAAGTAGGCTATTCAAGACAAATATTTCTGAATAAGGAATATAAATATCAACGAAAACGAAACATTGTAGAAACAGTTCAGTTTTAGCGTGCGTGGTATAAATGCAAGATACTGCTAATTTACATAATTGCTGAATTCAATTCATGTATAAATAAATAATAATAATAATATATTCATTTTCTTTAGTTTCCCAAATTGTAATATAGCATATTTAACTCGCACATAGTCACATATTATAAACAAATACAGAACAACACGGTATTATGGTGGACACAGGTCTAAGCGTAAGCAAGCTGAGAAGCAAACTGAATATCACGCACGCTGATTGACCGAGAAAACATTAACTCTTCTGACGACACGAGTCCCGCCCTTTTCTTGGTCGACCGAGACACGTGACTGGGGAACCCTGAAATATCTTGTGTACCAATTACACGTGTACATACAAATATTTTTATGTATGCATTAACACGAATATTCACAGACTCACTAGAAAACAATTCACTGTTAATAACTCATTCTCGACTTACCCCATAGTCTTCGGTATAGTCAGCCGAAGGGTGCACGTCATGCTCATGACCCACCAAAATATTCCCGCGCCCCACGTTGGGAATGACGGCTCTAAATTTTTAACTGCAGAATACATAGCAAACAGTTCTCTGTCGTATGTACTGCACCTCTTCTGTGTAGGAGTCAGTCGCATAGAGAAAAATGCTGAAGGCTACCAGTGATTATTGTCATATTGTTGCAGAACTCCACTGACGGCGTTGTGTGTGTCAGATGCATCAACCATGATTGCTAAATGAACGTTACTCAGAGGATATGCTAAAGTTGTTGATTCAGATAACTGCTGTTTACAGTATTCAAAGGTTTTTATTGAATTTTCATCCCAGTCAATACATTTATTTTTGCTTTTCTTAATTCTAACCAGAAAGTCGTTTAGTTTTCTTTGATGTTTAACTGCATTTGGAAGAAAGCGCCGATAAAAAATCAGCATCCCAAGGAATCTTCTCAGTAGCCTAACTGTACTTGGTCTGTGGAAATCGAGAATAGCTTGAATACGTTCTGTGATTGGACGGATGCCATTTGCAGAAACATGGTGTCCTAAGAATTCAACTTCAGGTTTAGCGAAGATGCATTTTGAAATTTTCAGAACAAGTCCATTTTCTTCAAGGCGTCGAAAAATTTCTTTCAGACGAATTCCAAGTTGCGGGACGCTATCGAAATGTCATCAATATACACAAAACAGAAAGGAAGATATCTAAATACTGAATCGATAAACCTTTGAAACGATTGGACAGCATTTCTTAATCCAAAAGTCATCTGTTGCGTCCTCTAGCGCCGTCTGTGTGAAACAAATTATTGAAAGCAAACTGAACTGAAGGAAGCGAGAAGAAAGAACTGAAACGTTTTGTTATGAAAATGTAATGGATGAAAAGCACATTTTAATATGTACTGTGCTGTTTTAATATAAATATACCTTATGGATGTTTTCTTCAACGTTATGATCTATGAACAAAACTCCCTACATTTATTATCACAAGCACTCCTATTAGGACCTACATTTATGGCACCTGAAGTGATATCGAGCATGGACGAACTTAACTTAGATCAAGCTCCTCAAGACATTAATAAAGAAGAATTACAACTTGTGCGCGTATGTCTATAAGCCTTCGTAGCTGCAACATTCCCAGGCCGTAAAAAAGAATTCATTCGGTCCGGCTCTCTGGGTTTATTAAAATATATTATTGAGTCCAGACTTGAACATGGCTTACCAAAAATTGTCGTAATGTTGAGAAATTTTCTAACACATCTGCCATCAATAATTCCAGTTGCGAGAGAGGCTTCTCTAAGCTAAAATGAATTAAAAAATTATCTCAGATCAACTATGTCCACGTTAAGGCTAACAAATTAACCTATTCTGGTAATTGAACATGACATACATATTGATATTGACAGTTGTATAAAAGATTTTGCTATGAAAAAACACACGAAAAGTGCATTTTTAATGAAAAAAATAATTTAAAGCGGCTTTTCTTTTACTTTTACTTTTACTAATAATTAAAATAGAGAGGCGGCAAATTTCCGGTTGGCCCTACTCCACTGCGTGCAACTAATGAAATTACATTAGAAAGTCTTGTTATATATGTACATGAAGAGAGAGCGTAAAGCTAGGGATGGCGCGGATTGCAAAAATAGTACATTTTGAGATCTTCTGCTGAAGAGTCGGGTTTTAATTTGCAGAGGGAAGAAGAATTTTGTCATTCCCCTTATTTAGCGGAACTAAAACAAGAATGTATAAACACATAAGAGTTATAAAATTTACTTGAGTAGTCTTGATGATAAAACTATATTTGTAAATTGGAAGCTTTAGATCATGATGTCATCTGTAATGACATTTCTAGTGTAAAAAATGGTTCTTGGATACATATTGAAAACTAAAACGATATGTTTCTATGTTAATCTATTCTCTGGCGAAAAATTCTGTTATTGGTATTTATGCCACCTGATCGACAGTAACCGATTGTAACATCAGATCAAAGCCCACGAAATTCATCGACGGCAAGGGGCTAGTTTTACCTCTATCCTTAGTCTTAGCTTTGAGCACCAAACAGGTGATAGCGTGATTTGGCTCTATTCCACCCCAATTGTGAGGAACACCCTGGGGATGATTAGGGGCCTCCCATCTCTCTTCCACTTTTCCCAACCTCACGAGAAGACTTGCGGCTCGATGGCTATTTAGAGTAACCCCATGCCGCAAAGACACTCTTCCTTTAACAAATATTCATGCCTTATCCGGGATTCGAATCTAGGCCGAATGGCATAGAAATTAGTTTCACTAACCACTATATGTTTTATAAAGAATGTATCATTCATAGAAAAATATTTACGTTGGTATTGGAAGAAATTTTGTCTACTTACATCTAGCTTGACTTCCAGATCGTGCAAGGAGTTGATATATATACTTAATTTTGCTTCTTACAAAATTTTTAGTTTTTTATAAGAGTTTTCATCATTGTGACTAAATTTTTTTTATAAAATTGTTCAAGTATAACCCTGAAAAGAATACTTCAAAATTTTTCCTTTGTGATTTTAGCAATACTTATTCATTTGTATACAGGATTTTTTAAAAAAAACACATTAAAATGTATAAAGTGGCAAGAGAGTGAGAGGAGGGGGGATCACATTAACGTCGCACTATAAAGCAACAAGAGGGTTGTTGGCGAAAGATTTCGTAATTTTGAGCCATGGTCAACTGACGAGGACGACACATGACCTAGCAACCCTCTTTCCTAACTACTACACCACAACAACAGGAGGACATTGAGCCTCTGCAGATTTAATATACATCGGCCTTCTCTACACTGTGGGTCTTCTGTGGCACGAGGACTCGAACCCGTGACATTCTGGCATCGAGTTCGTGACCATAATCACTAGGTTACCGCAGCCACTATTCAGAGTGAAACAAAATTATTTAAATTTTTAAAAATCAAATGTTAAAGCATACGTAAAAAACACAGACGTTGTAGAATTTCCTAACATTCGACTAAACATACTATTTTGTATGTATTAGCATAAAATGAACAGAAAAATAAATAACATTAAAACATTTTATACTAATTTTTGTTAATATATAGCTTTAATAATCATGTTTAGCAGAAAAAAGTATTTGATGACTTAAAAAATGAGTTTTAAACATTTTTCTTCAAGATATTGAGATGAATAATTTCATCAAGAAACTGCACACACACAAAAAAAAATCTCAGAATTTAGTAAAAAAAGAAGTGTCAAATTTCAAAATGAACACTGAGAATTTATTTTTTCTTAGAAAATGCAAAGAAATGTAAGTCTTCAAATAATATAAATTTGATTATTACGGAGCTTAGAAAAAAAAGTATCATCTTAAAAATTTGAAATAGCAAATTATTTTCTTAGGAATATATGTATATTAAAAAATTAATAGAAGTATCTGATACTTTTTTTTTTTTGATAATAAAATTCAAAATGTTGCCGATATTTGTAACTAAGTAGTAATCATCAAGAGAAAAAAGGAATTCTGATTGGTAAAGGGCTAAGTATAACAACTTTTATATATTGCTCTCATTTTTGCATCCTATCGACAAAATTCAATGGTACTTTAGAAAACTAGATATTACATAAGACAATTGAATATGGTATGATATAAATGATATTTTACAATAAAAAAGGTTTACCTATAAAATGATTTTATATATATATATATATATAATCACTTTTTAAAAAAAATCATCATATTAATACTTTTTTTATTTTAAGTTCTGAAATTAACAAAATGCTATTAATCATATTTTTATTGGTTATGGTCTATAAGCAAAACTAAATTTAATGCTATCATTTTTTAAAAATTGCCTACAATCTCTGGAAAAAATCTAAATCGTGTTAATTAAAACATTAATTTTTGTTTTGCAAAGAAAAAAGTTAAACACATTATTTTTTCCAACATTTTCACACTCTAAAATTTCACAATTCATATAATGTTCAACCTTTAAAAAAAATATTCTTAAAATAGTTTTCTTTTTTGAGATATTTACAAGTTTTTAATAGTTTATCAAGACTTTTATAAGAAAACAATGAATTAAGGAACACATAAATTTTGCACATCATCACTGTATGAATGTAAATTCTATTTTAATGCTTACATAAATATTTAAACTGTCAATTATAATTTTTAGTATAATTGTAGTTGCACATGGTTCAAATACTGAAATATAAATTGTTCTAAATGGAAATCACTCATTTTCATTGAAAAGAATGCTTACACATGTTATACTTATTTAGAAAAAAATTATGCACATAAAATCTTACTGAGTACATAAAATTTTATGTACACAGATGTATATAAAAGCGTTTTATTGAATAATTCAAGAGCTTTAATAAAGTTTTTCTGAAGTTGATACAATAATAATAAAAACCATGTAGGATTATAAGGAACAACGAAATTTACACACAAAAAGACATTAGCAAATTCTAGTTTTTTTTAAATTTGTTTTACAAAAAATGCTAAAACTTTGATGCGTTAATTTGATAAATATAATTTTATATTTTTTGTTCAGTCAAGTGGTGTAGATAAGGTATTTTACAATCTTCCCTTTCAAAAAATCCGATCTTCTAAGAGTCGTGATGTTTGTGTTGTTAAGAATTCTAGATTTCTTACGTGGATAATTCAGGATTTATTTTCATCGCATCTACTTAAAGGATTATATTATTTGGAGCACAAATGAATTTTCTTATACTATTCACTAACATGTAATATCAACAGTTTTTTGTAAATTGCTGTTTTTTCGAAAAACTATAAACGAAAAAAAGAGAAAATTAGTGAAAAATGTAAAATAAAATTCCCAACTGAAAGTATATATTCGCTTTTAAATTATATCTTTTTAACTATTACATCGAAAAGAAACCTCACTAGGAAATATTCTTTGAATATTTTGAAAAAACATGAGTGATTATCTCCTTTAGAAATTAAGATAATGAGAGAGATAGAGATAAAACAAATAATAGATTAGAATAATAAGTGTGTGTGTGTGTGTGAAATTTGTGGATTAGATAAATAATTACTTTCCTTAGTACCGGCAAAAAAATAAACTTCTTATTATTTGACATTTATGTCTTGTATTTGTAAAATTAATGTAATTTACCTTCGTATTTAAATGATAATAATTCTTTGCTTAGAAAAAAAACTAAAGAATTAACTTAATTGAGAAATGCATAAAGTTTTTAAAAATCTGATTTTGATTAAAAAAAATTTTTAAAAGTGAATTCGAGAAATCGTTAAAAGTACTGCTGAAACTACACTGGTAATATTTCCAGAGAACATGAGCTTTAAACGATTATCAGAAATGTAGTGTATTACTACGCGTTTTTACCGCGAGGAGAAACATATCGCATATGGTTACTGCAAACCGGTTCCTCTCAAAGATACGCCTTGGCGATCCACCATTGGCTAGAAAAGAAGACTTGGCGGCGGAGAAACCCAGTCCACGTTATTGAAGTTTTCCCCTATCCAGCTTATCAAAAAGGGGTGAGGATGTTGCGAATGGCATCGCCTCGTCAACCAATCAGCGTCAAGCTAAAGACGCGATAATGTTGCTGTTCTGTTCTTTTTAATGTGGGTAAATCCTAGCAGGACCCACTGGTGTTTTTTGGCGCCAAAAAACACCAAAAACACAAGTTTTTCAAAATGGCGTCAGAGACGAAAAACTCTTGGAAACCGTATGTCAGAGGGGGGGATGAAATGGGCAGAATCAACGGTTGGTTTCTGAAGGGGGGGACGAAAAGCTCAAAAATCACGAAATGAACGGGGTTTCCTGAATGGCGTCAGGGAGACGTCTGAAAACCGTTGGTAGTAAATGTTTTATATTAAAAAAAGGACGAAATGTGCTTTTTGCAAAGATAAAATACATGAAAGTAATCATTTTAAAAAGATAAAATCGGAGAAGTCAATGAAATGCATTTTAAAAAAGCACTCTAAAACCCGTGTGTAGTACATGATTTACATTTTAAAAAGGACGAAGTGAGCGTTTCGCAAAGATTAAATCGAAGAAATACATGAAATTTATCATTTTAAAAAAATTTTTAAAGGCACTTACCTTACTCTTGCGGGTCATACATACCTCATGACAAAACATACACCAGTCCACGACGGTATTCTTATTGACTTTCAAGTCATTCGCAACGAAAGCATTAATGCTCTTGCCGAACCAATATCTGGTCAAACGCAGGATAATATACCAAGCTTGCTTTCGCTAAACTAAGTGCCCTTTTATACACTCCGAACGAAGTCGTGGGGATTATGTTTCGACTGGCTGCGGCCCTGTCATCCGTAGCCGTCAACCGTTCCATTTCGCTATTGCAAACTCATATCCTTTTCTGCACTTAGAACATTCATACCGTAAGTAATTAAATTAGCATTATATACCATTCTAACGTATCTTTTTTCCCCTTTTCGCCCAGAAACACTAAGAAATCTGTCGTGGCCTCGCTTTCAAGTAATTTCCTTTCACAAGCCATTCTTAACAAAACCGGTGCGAGAGCAAACCACCTTCTCAAGCGAAGTCAGGGGTCAAAAAGATTCTAACGTATTCCATAAACGGCAAAAAAAATCTCCTAAAACGGCGATTTTTGTTTCACCTTTTTAGGATTACCATTTTTTTTCGGGAGTTTGAAAATCCCATTTTTTGAAATGAAATGGTAAGGTTACCATATTGTAACCTTTATCGCCAAAAAAATTTGGCGATAGAAGTGGGTCCTCCTATGATTCAACCATTGTATATTCATGCATTGTGTATTGTGCGATTAAATGCTTTATGTGTCACATCCTATTCTTTTCAGTATTTTTAGAATAGTTACACCAAAACCAGATATCAGGTAGATGTCAGCCCTGCAATAAGAAATAACGAATTGTGTAGCGGTGAGTTTTAAGCTTCACGTTTTAATTGGATTGTTTTAGTGATATCCTATTTTTCGGGCACAAATCATCGCGATAATTTTATTCTTCAAAAAATTATCATTTAAAAAGTATTTGTATATGAAGTAAATATTAGAAAAACAACTTAAAGTTCTCCAGTTTTATATATTATTCCTTCTTCTTCCTCAATACTTATTTTTCTTTTTTTTTCTGATGGCCTTAACATCTAACACCTGAAAAAAATCTTATTTATATATCTAAAATTATAATTAAACATTATATTTTGTAGAATAGAAAACTAAATACGAAAAAAAAATGTGTGTGCTTATGACCACACAATATAGAAGTGATAACTTCAAATTTTGTAATGTTATTTCAGGGATTAGTTATGAATAAAAAACATGGGGATATTAGTATTGTCCTATAAAGTTATTTATTCATATTTCTGTACTCATAAAGTAATATTTTTGTGCGAAATATATACAGTCATATTTGGAGAATTAATTGTTTTCTAAGAAGGAAACAATAGGTTTATGGTAGCTGAAATAGGTTATAAATCCTTTAGATTCAAAATTTTATTTAAATATTTATTTAAAAAAACTCCGTTAAGCGTTGTTCCGTACTTCCTCGTGCTTCATTTAGATCATTTGACATAATTAAATTGAGTTTTGATTTTAAAAAAAATCAACTAAAGGCTTTGATTTGTCTTTTGAAAAATCCACTTTAAAATTCCCACTTAAAATCATAGGTAATTTGTTCAGAAGACCCGATCCGGCTTTATGAATTTTGGTTGTAATTTAACAATTTTCAATTCTATCTTATTAAATTATATATATATGAATTAATTTAAGCAAATGGATAATAAGAAAGGTAGTTGATTGGGAAGAGAAGAATCTAGGTCAAAACCTTTAAAAAGGGATTTATAATCAGAAGATTTATATCACATAATCTCTAGCTTATACTAGCTCTTTTGTCATTGTATGGCAGTTTTGTACAAATATATCCCGTGCTGCTGCAAGGTAAGTCTTCTTAATTATATTTTGTTTTCTTGTATTTAAATTATTTAATGTAATTTTTCTTAAACCTGTATCCTCTTAATTTTGAGATTTTAAATTTTTGAATTTTTCTTTTTAGACTCAAAGTATATTAAAGTAATGCGATTAATAAAACTTTTTGTTCATTGCTATTCCGATTCGCTTACAAAAATAGATTTTTATTCTTAAGATCACTGCAATGTTGCTAATGATTATTATACTATTTACTTAGTTCTAAAAAATTTGTCCTTTTTTACATTTTATGTTTAAACCTAGTGTAGGATTTCTCTCTCTCTCTAAGCCTATTTTTCAAAAATATTACATGTTTCATTTTCATGCTTCAACTAGGATACGAAAGAATCCCGCATTCATATTCATTTTCATTCAGAAAGAGGTAGCTGGGGACACTCACATCGAAGCTAGGAACATTACTTTTACGGCGTATTGGTGAGGGGACAAACTACCCCGTTTCAGAGTGGCGGGGGGAACGTCCCTCCTTTCCTTTTTAGGGGTGTGGTGTGTATGTCCGACTGAAGGCGGAAAAAGCCGAATAAGCGTTACATTCCCGAGCATGACGTTCAGTCAAGTTCACTCTCGAGCAAATCGCGTGAATATAAGTTATCACTTCAAATAAGCATTTCAAATCACTTTCGTAAGCACGTTTTGTTCTGTATCAAATTACTTACCCTTTCGATTTATAGTAATGACATTTTTGAAAGATCCGACTAAATCACTTGTTGGTTATATTTAAAATACTTATTCGTAACACCTATAAAATGTATGAAAAAGGAGCTGCTTGTTTTTTAATTTCCGTGTCATGAGTAAACGTATTATTTAAATTAATCCAACATCTGTTCGTTAAAAATCCGGAGCTTCAAGAAACAATCGAACAATAATGTAAGCGCTTTCTGCTCGTAATCGTATTACTTACCGCTGCAATTACACAATTCAACTTTTTGTTTTAAAAAATAATGAACAAATCAGTTATTTTAAAAAAAATTTTAGCATGTATTTAAATTTGCAATTTCGAAAGATGTGAAACCGCCCCCCTAGGGTGACCGTTTCTTTGATTATCCGCGTGAGCTAGAGGTATAGATTTCAAAGGAAAGACATTTTTGTATTCTTTAAAATGATTAATTAAATATTACTTAAACCTCTAACAAATTAGATAATATTATTTATGAGAGAATATACTATGAACAAACACACAATAATATATAGTTATACTGAATCGCGTAACTTGGACCACTATCAATATCTAACCCGCCTAATCTCACTTCTAATAATATTACAAGTCCTATTATCAAATAATCAATCCTACCTTAATTTGATCGTAGGTTCAATACTAAGAAGAGGCGTCTGGGCGCGCGTGCAATGGTATGCACCTTGACCTAATGGCTTAATCTTCAAGGTAACTTCTACCGGCTGTCAATTCACGCTTGTGCCAATCTCTCACATAACATTCCCCAAATTGCCATACGACCTACTGAAACTTCTGTTATTTAAAAGCTATCTCATTTGCATTCCAGCTTCACGTTTCACTTCTTGGGTTTTGGTTGGAAAAGAGCTGCCAATAATCTTGGCCCCAAAAGAACCCAGAGGACATGTTAAAGAAAAGGCGTGTGAGCCCGCCACAATATATATATATTCATCCAATATGCTTTCGAAGCATCCAATATGCTATGAATAGAAGCCAGATTAAACCGTGCGAATTGGTCCACGTCTACTGCGAAAATGAAATGTTTGGCATCGTATTCAAAGCAAGCGCCGATATTAGCGAGAAAATTGCTTGGCTCTGTAACCCTGCAGAATGTCCCCATCCCCCTGTTTCCTTCCCCTCTCCTCTTCTAAAAGAGTGCTCTGTATTTAATTATTTCCCTTTATATGCTTTTTATCAACATTCTCACTACTAATTTTCTTTTGTGTTGCATTTCTTTTCAAATAAGTTGGTGTTTTTCTTCTGCTCCTTTGTTACAATTATATTTCAATTTAATATATTAATAATTATGAAATCTGACGTGGATGAAAATCCTCAGAAAAAGTAGATGTTTAATCGAAATTTCTCCACTGATATAAAAAGTTACTAAAGAAAGTGTAAAACCAAAAGGGGAATGAATTAATTGATACTTTATTTAATGCTGACTCAAAAACTTTCAGGTAGTATAATTTAAGCTATAAAATTGATGTCAATACTTGCTTTTCTGCCTTGCTCTGTTTGTTACCAGTAAAAGAAGTTATCATCTGGATTCAAAGTTTAGTTGGCTTTAAATTTTCAGTCTCAAGTGTAAAAGATGTACTTTATTGAAAGAATTTAATTCTACCTACACGAGTGAACTAATACAACAATCCTTCTCTTATCTTTAGAATGAAAATAACTAGCAGATGATTTTCTGCTAGAATGGAGCTATTCGGTGGGCTTAATATGCCTTTTTTATCAAGCTCTACTCTTAGACAATATGAAATGAAGTTGCTGTGTCATAAGCTGCAAGTGTTCTTACACTGATTTTGCTAAAACATAGCTTAGTTCGAAATGAAACTTTGTTTGGGCTCCTGACATTTCAGTGCTGTGCATACTTTTCTGTAGTCTGCTTATATGATGGATATACTGAAATTTTTCTTGTGTAAGACCTTTTAAGTCCTTTTGTATAAAGATAATTTGATTTCGATTTTTTGGATAATTTCGTCAAAATTTGATTATTTTTCCTCCATAAAAAGTAAAGGCAGTCTTTTTAAGAGATTACTGAATTCAATAAAAATGTAAAACTGCTCAATATCTTATATATCTCTTATATCTTTTTGATTTTAAATTTTTAAGATTATTTTGAAAACCTACTAATATCTGGACAAGATTTCTTAATTTGTATCATTATTCTATATTTCATTTTTATCATTGATTTTGTTATTCACCATCATAAGCAGGGCTGGATCGTAACCTTTGGGGGCCCTGGGCTAACAATATCTGGGGGCCCCCTAAATAAATAAAATTTTTGCCATTTTCTTAAAAAAAATTTTGTGCGGAAAAATTTAAAATATTTGAAACTTAAGGTATCCGACTACGTTCGGAACCGTGATTTTGCAAAAGCGTATAAATGGGTAATATTTAAGATATTTAGATTAGATTATTTATCTCACTTAGATTATAGAAAATGTATATAAAATTGTTTTAAGAATATTATTACAATAAAAAATTATTTAAGTACAATATTTTGACAAAAAATGAACATAGAAGGACCAACTTTTAAAATATTCTCCTTTTGTGAAAAATGCTTCTATTATAATAATATTTTGCCTGATATAGCTCGGACCTCTGTACAGAGCCTGAACTAGATTTTTTAAATAGTAACTTAGAAGTAATACGTTATAAGCAATTGGGATAATTTACAAAAAAAAAATTTTCTAAATTTTTGAGGCAAATTCTTTTATTTGCTTATCATATTTTGTCTTTGGTGAGATCAGTATTAACAGAAAGAAGTGATAAATAATTAAGCCAAGTATATTTGTCATTGCTGTCCTATATTTGTTTTCTATATATGACATTTTAGAGAACGCACGCTCCGCTTCATAACTAGTAATAGGGTGTTAGAAAAATCTTTAAAATGGTATACAAATTTGGAAAAACGTCAACAAGTTTGTTTTCAAAAATTAAATTGAACATATCACTATAAGTATAGGACTCTAGCTCAGTTTTTTTTTTTTTCTTGTTGGATAAATTTTGAATTGAACACCTTCTGGTCTACGTCATCTGAATAGTAATCAATAGCGCGTACACTCTCCAGGTCAACGTTCTTCTTACTTTGATCTTTCAAATTCATCAAAAATTTTAACTTTTTACTATATCCTGCATATATATATGTAGTAAATAGTAATCAAATAGTTTAGAATAATTAGAATGTTTTGAATTTTCAATATATTTCGAGAGAGAGATGTAAGAGATGGCGACCCCAAACAAACCAAATTGAATCGAGAGGCATTTCAATGCCCAATGAAAGAATTCGGAACGATGACGTCAGACGCATATGGTCCCTGAGCGCGAGATAATTTTTTCACTCACACACCGGACACGAACGAAGTAAGGTCGACGTCCTTTTAGCGACTTCGTCTTTGTAAACAACGCAGACCCCTTCTTTAGGCCTAGCGATGTTTGGCGCCCCCATCTCACAGGTGAATCTTGCTCTCTGTTCGAACCATGTTTTATTTATCTTTTGTAAATAATTCAAAGCTGTATAAATAGCCTGTCACTTATCTTAATAAATTAATTGTTCTTTAAACTTGGTTTATGCTTTCTTTCGTCCAAATCTTCATCATTACCTCTAGACACCGTCCCACATATATACTTAGTTTCTTATATTCAAATCAAGGATTAGCTTATCTAACGCAACAATAAGCGTGTCTCTTTTAAATTTTTCTGTCCCATACACTGCTTTTTCTGTGTATTTATCCACAAATTTTGAAATAAGTCGTTTTCGCTAAATTTTTGGCCACATCGCTATATTCTATTTCTACTCTAGGGCTTAATTTTTTGGCTGAGTCTTGATACTCTTTTAGTTTTTTATCTGACTCATATCGTACACTGTTTATAAACGGTTTTAATGACATAATTAACTTATTCCCTTCACAGATATCCAAACCAGGAGTCTGTAAATTTTTGTTAATTGAATTAAATTTTTCTAAAATTTTTTCCCAAAATATGGATTTTTGTTAATTTATTAAATAAATTTACTGCCTCTTTTCGGGAAAATCAATTTTCTCGCTTTCATTGTCACAAAATGTCTTAAGAATATTCATGATATTACTGAAGGAGATTAGAACTCGACACCTTCGATTCCGTAAGCACGCAACTTAACCACTACACTAAAATGATCACTTCAGTCTAGAGGCTGTTACTGGCTTATATAGATACCACCACCACATTACCATAATTATCTTTTAAGGCTTCAACAACATCGTAGTGACAAAACCGTCTGTGGGGTCTGACTTACTTTTTAAGGTAATTTTCAGTTTAATTTCATGATTTAGAAGTTCCCTCCTATGGGTCGAAGCAGAAAAGAAAACATATGTGTTGCACTAAACCATAGAATTTCACGATTTCAGTTGCAACCTTAACTTATTCTGCACCAACCAGATTAAGAGAATGTGCAGCACACGCCGCATAATTAGTGAATTTATTTTTTTTCTTTTAAAAGAGTTTGCATACTATTATATCGACCGGACATATTAGCAGCGTTGTCACATGACTGTCCCCTAAAATTATCCCATTTGTTTCTAAAAATTCTTGTAGAGAATTAGGTTAGCATAAGCCAGCGTGACTGCTAATCTTAATTAATGAGACTCGTCTTTCATACACTTTTCCCCGAAAACAATATCTTAGTACAATAGCAAGTTGGTCATTATGGAACAAATCTGGTGTTTATTCAATCACAATTGAATAGTACTTTGTGTGTCATATCGTTATTTATTTGAGTTGTAATTGTTTTAATGATTTGCTTGTCCGTGATCTCAATTATTTGCTCATATATTGTTTTTGATACGTACGATATTAACGATTTTGGTCGTAATTCTCGCTATTCAATATGTTCACGAACGAATGAATGGGTCTTTAGTGTTGTGTTGAGTGGAGAAGTAAAATTGTAGTGATTTTACAATAATAAACTTTATTTCTCAACATAACAAATAATTAAATTGGAGTATATATATTCCCTTCGTCAGAGTGGAATTCTGGGAAGACAGAAGAAATGCCAGAAGACATTTCTTCTGACCAATGAAAATCAATAGTAGGTTTTAATAGCCAATAAGACGTAAGGATCAAGAATCTGTTTCCCTATAAGTAAAGTGACCCCTTTTTTTGAGTAAGGATGATCCATTATTATGAATAACGATCCATTATTATGAAAAAATTATCCGGTATTACGAAAGTAAAAAGAGTATCCCCCCAGTGACAAAGGGGAAGGAAAAAAGAAAATACAAATATAAAAATGTTTTTTTTTTTACTAAATAAATAAAGCACTATAAAAATACATAAAGTGCAATAACACAGAATTATTTATATACACAATACACAAAAAATAAAAAAAGATAAAAGATATAAGAAATTACTAAAAGGAAATTTTAAAATTTAGAAACCCCCAACCCCGGGAAAATGTTCCGCCAGAAGTGTGGTTTTTTATTTTTTTTATCAACAACAGTTTTTATCTTCAATTTTTTTGCTTGGGAGAGTTGGTTCAAAATTTTGGGAAACTACCCTTTTGTGAATTAAAATCTTCTGAAAATTAAAAAGTTGGTTTTGCATCTGTTTTGGGACAGTTACATTTTTATTATTTATACAAATTACAAATTTTTCAGACCTATTTTTAACCAAATGAGGTCCAGTATAAGGAGGGGTTAAAGGGGGTCAAATTTTTGTCTTTTTCTAAAAAAAAACGGGGCATGTACCAAAGATTGGTGTTTACTTTTCAAAACTATGGGGAATCGGGGATTTTTAAAGTTTTCTCATCATAGTAATTAACTTAAAACAAAAAAAATGTTTAAAGAGATTCTGAAGATATGAGACGGATGGAAAGAAAAGAAAAGTACCATAAAACGAGTTGAGAGTTTGTTGTTTTTAAATCGTTTTTTTCATTGTTGAACGTAGCCCCAACAATCGATGGGAAAATATCGGACCAACCAGTGTCCTCAGGGGCAAAAAGCATTTTTGAGACCCCCGGGGGGAATCGTTCTATCATTCCATTACTTTGTGGATGGTAAGAGGTTGAATGGTTTCCGGGGCTACCCATCTGTTTGAAAAGCCTTCTTTAAAAGAGAAAGACTCAAAATTTTGTCCCTTGATCAGTTGTAATTGTAACAGGTGAGCCGAAAGGGAAAATCCAACCATTTAAAAGTGCACGGAAGGGGGTTTCGCCTGCTGGTAGGAAAAAACTTGGCCCCTGGAAACCTTCTTGATTAAAAATAAAATTTGGAGGGGATATGGCCCAAAATATAGTCAAAGAATGTGGGCAAATCGAAATGGGTAGAGAAACCCCAAAAGGGGAAACCCGATTTTTGGGAATATTTTTTTTTTCGCTGACTTTTTCCCAAGCTCGAACTTATTTTTTATGTTTTTCTCCCCGGGCCCAAAAAAAGCTTAAAAAATTAAATTTTTTTAAAGGATATTCCGGGAGGGATAAAAAATGTAGATTTTAAAACTATTTGGTTCGAGTTTTTTAGGACGAAATGGGGGGTTTAAATGATTTTATCACAATATAAAGAAACGTCTTCAAGGGGAAAAAAAATTTTTTTTAAGTTTAATGGGCTGGTTTAAGGAAAGATCGAATTTCAGAATCATGAAGTTGTGTTTGAGCAAACTTTTTGAGTCAAAAAAGGGTGGTTTTATAAATTGCATCATTTTACCTAGAAAAAGGGCACTGAACTTTTTTTCGTTCCAACTAAAAAAAGCGAATATCTGGGGAAAATTGTAAAAATGAACCGAGATGTCTTAGTTGACGGGGTACATTTTTTGGTTTTTGCTTGAAAGCGTATGTTGGGGTTTTTTTGATCAGTATATATAAAAATTCGGCCCCTTCAAGCATGTTTTCTAAATTTTTATTGAAGTATAAAATACCAAAAAGTTCTCGATCATAAGTAGACCAATTTTGTTGAGTTTTTGGGGGTTTTAAAGATAAAATGCTTTTGGGTTTCCCCAAAAGGTTACCATTAGAAATTTGAAAGGAAAATCCCAATGGGAAAAAATTTTTGGATAATCCCCCCCAAACATTTAAAGAAAGCACCAGGAATCGGATGCTTAAGAAGAGTTGCATCAGCAAACCGCTGTTTTAGCAGCAGAAATGAATTTTCCGCTTCTTCAGTCCATTCAAGAGGATTTTGGGCGGTTTTTGGGGAAACGAGATGGTTTCTTTTTGTTTGTGTGACCTTCTAAAAATTTTATTAGGGTGCTAAAATTTTTTTAGGAATGAATTTCGAAAAAATTATACTTTTCCAAAAATCTACGCAATTGCGTTATAGTTTGGGGTTCGGGAAACTTTTGTATAAATCGACCCTCGATCAGAAAGGTGAAATACCTTCCCCGAAACTTTGAAACCCAAAAAGAAATTTTAAACTATTTTACTCCGAAAGTAAATTTTGAAATTTTTAATCGTTAAGCCATAATAATCAAGTCTTTAAAAAAGTGAAGGAGATTAGAAGTATGTTTTTGGAATATTTTGAGATGCAATTGATATCACAAAAAAAAGCAAAACCCCCAAAAACCAGGGAGTAATTTTCCCCCCCGATAAATTTTTTGAAAAGTGCACCCGCATTGCAAAAACCAAAACTGCATCCGAGTGCTTTCGAAGAGCCCAAAAATGGAGTACAAATAGCAGTTTTTTTGTATGTCTTCGGAAGCAATCGAATTTGATGAAACGGGTTTAACAAGATCAATGTGAGAAAATATTTTTTCCCCATGTAGTTCACTTTTTTAAAAAACAAGAATGCTAGGAATCGGGAAAATTTTTCCTTTTTTTTTTTGGCATTTTAAAGCTTAAAATCGCCAACAGGGCGCCAATCATTGGGTTTTTGGAAACCCCTTGGAATGGGAAAAAAATAATTTCTACTGGGTGGGCGCATTGGGCCCAAACCAAATTGCTTTAAAATTTTCGCAATTTTAACCCGTCTGGGGCCCTGCGACGGGGTTTAGCAAAAACAGGAGGTCCAAAAAATATCAAATATAGTGAACTACAATTTTGCTTAACCGTTTGGTTTGCAAAAAGGGGGTTTTTTCAATATTAGGAAAAAACTTTAACCCCAATTTTTGAAAAAACATTATCAATAACATGAGTTTTTTAAATTTAGAAAAAAATTAGAATTTCTAAAAATACAATGACAATTTAATTTTTAGAAGTATCAAAAAAACTACGATTTCTTAAATCAGGTTTTAAATTAAAAAAATGTAAGAAATTCAAAACCCAAAAATAAACTTTACCCCAAAAAAAAATTGGGGAAATTTTTTCTTAAAAACCCAAATCTATTGGTTAATTTAGCCCGTAACTTGAATGGGGGACCATTTGGAAAAAAAGTTTGAAGTGGGGAAGATTGTTTTTTAGTTTTATTTTTGGGGGGGATTGAGCAATCGCTTCCAGTATCAACTAAAAAAAAATGTTGGATTTTCCCATCGCGAATGAAAAAGGGCAGGAAGGGAAGGTCGTGTCGCCCTACCCCCGCCCGTTTTTTTTCCTGGAAAGAACAGGGTTTAATACATTTTTTGCCTTTTTTGGCAAAATTTTTTTAATTTCCCAAAAAAATTTTTATGCTGCCGGCTTAGGACTCCCTTTCCCCGATTGGGAGAATTGAAAGATTTTTGAGAAAAACTTTCGATCGTCGAAGTTCTTTTTAATTCCTCTCGTAAAAATTTTTAAATCTTGAAAAATTTTTTTATTCACTACTATCATCAGAATTAGCACGAATATTTTTTATACAGCACTTACCTGTACGGGTGACCCTAAAAAAAACGATCAGCTACTCTGGGAAATTTTTTAGCTGTAAGGGGTTTAATACCCTTTCAAGGATGGATTGCACATTAGGTGGTAACTGCTGTAAAAATAACCCCCAAAAAAGTTTTTAATCCGTCACGTTTGTGTGAAAACCTTAAACGCCGTTGGGATCACCCCGAAATAATTCCGATGGCTTTCGTTTTCCCCCAGCTGCCCCCCGGCTAAAAGTCGGCGAATTTCCCGGCTTTTGCTTTCACCGCATCGGGCAATAACTTCCCTTTTTAAATTTTTAATATGGATTTGTGCTCCCGGTGAAAGAATTTTCGTCTCGAACTGCCATCGCCGCATCGGGAGATAAAAAGGGGCTACGCAATAATTATATTTTGGTTCCCTCTGTTAATTTGGGAACTGCCAATTCGAAAGTTGATTTGATCCCGAACCATAGCGCAGGATCGATGAAAAAAAAGCTGGGAAATTTTAAAACCCCCGAAATATCCCCATATTTGAAAAAGGGAAAGGAACGTTGAAAAAAAAAAAATTTTTTTTTTTTTTAAATTTAAAAATTTTTTATTCAAAGAACGGGTCACCATTTTAGGTGTTGTGTTGGGGGGAGAAGAAAATTGAGTGATTTTACAATAATAAATTTTTTTTCTAACCCTAACAAATAATTAAAATTTGGGGTATATATATTCCCCCGTCAGAGTGGGGGAAATTTTGGGGAAAACAGAAGAAAAGCCAGAAGACATTTCTTCTGACCAATGAAAAACAATTTGTAGGTTTTAATAGCCAATAAGACGTAAGGATCAAGAATCTGTTACTATGAGTAAGAGTATCCTTTTTATGAGTAAGGATTATCCAATTTTTGGGAAAACCATCCAATTTTGAATAACGATCATCCGGTTTCGAAAAGTACACTACAGGTCGAACCCGCTAACAACCCCCCAAAGGGGGGGTTTACCCTTTTTTTCGGTGAGTACGGGTGTCACAATTCCCCCGGTACCCTAAAATGATCTTTTTCCCATTTTCCCAAGGGGGTTTTCTGTTTTGGTAAAAAACGGGTATCACAAAAACCCGGGGACCTAGTGACCTTTTTTTTTTATTTTCGACCCCTACTTCTTGTCATTCAATTTTTTCCCTTTTTTTTTCTCTTCACGTCTAGACCAAGTTTTAAAAAAGAATTTTTTGTGTCCCAAAAAATTTAAAATATTTAAATTTTAATTACTTTTCGATAAAATTTTAAATATTTTGTTTTCATTTTGTTTTTGGTTGAATTAGTTTTTTTGTTTTTTTTTGATAATTTCGATTTTTGTATTGTCTTTTTGTTTTTAATTAACACTGTTTAATTAAAACCCGCCCGTTTGCCTTGTTCCCCCATAAGGAGGAAAATGGTTCCAATTTTTTTTGCGTTCCCCTTTTGGGCCCCCGCTTCGCTGTAGACGGTGGGGAGGAACCCCCCCCTTTCCAACCCGGTTTGGGGATAAGTTTTTCGGGGAATTGCTGTGGTTGGCGGATAAGGGGTGGCGGGGTTTATCCATTGGGCCTCCCCTGATGCTGTAGCACTAACTATATTCTTTTGGGACTTTCCCGGTAAGGCCCCCCCGTGGGCGCCCCACCCCGGGGGACGCCTCCCCTTGTTGGGCTCCGTGGTGGTGGAGGGCACGCCAGGGTAAAGTTGAGTTCGCGCTTTGGGGGTCTAAGCAGCTGTGCCCGGGTAAAGATCTTGGGTTTTCCCCAAACCCTTTAAAGTAAAAAAATTTTTTCCCTCTCGCTTTTTTTTTATTTTCTTTTCCCAACAATGGAATGTCTCATTTATCACCGTTTGCGATACAGAGAGCCATCCAAGGAATTGGCGGAGAACCGAAATCCGTCAAAAAATTACGATTAGGAGATTTACTCATAGAAACTACCTCTGCTTTACAGACTAAATCTTTTTTTATTGGCCAAAACGTTCTTAGACAGTCCTTTAACAGTAAGTCCTCATAGTTCACTAAATACTTATCGTGGTGTCATATCTGAACCTGACCTGTTGACCACACCTGAAGCAGAAATCCTCGATGGATTTTCTGATCAGGGTGTGATTCAGGTCAGAAGAATAACAATAAAAAAGGATAACTCCGTTATACCGACAAAACATTTGATATTAACTTTTAATAGTTCCACACTACCGAAAACTATAAAAGCTGGCTATTTAAACTGTAAAATACGTCCTCATATTCCGAATCCTTTGCACTGTTTTAAGTGTCAAAGGTTCGGACACTCTCAAACTGCCTGCCGTGGACAATTAACGTGCTCTAGATGTGCATCTGTTGGCCATGCCTCCTCAGATTGTAGTCTAGATCAGAAATGTGTTAATTGTTCACAGCCTCATTCCTCCGATTCGAAACTATGCCCTAAATGGAAACTAGAAAAAGAAATTCAATCAATTAAAACTTACAAAAATATAACGTATGTAGAAGCCCGAAAATTAATAGCCGTACAACCATCTCAAACCTATGATCAGGCTGCCAAATCCGTAACTGTAAGTAATTCAACACAAACAGATAAAAATATTACGAAAATAGTATGCCCACCTTCAAAATTACTTCAACCAGCTTCATCCCGTCTCGAGACAAATTGTATCTATATCTACTCCAACAGTTTCCACATCGTCTGCTTCCACTCAAGCACACCTATTACCTTCCACTTCTACAATATCAGAATCTCAGCCAACTATTTCTACATTTAATACAAATGATTCCCTATACTTCGCGGATCAAGCAATAGTAAGGAAATCTAGAAAGTGGCTTCTACCTAAATATAATGAAACAGGGGTACTTCTTTTCTTCAAATTTCTAAAAGCAATATACCTACTAAATTTGTAGTCAAAAAATTTGCCGCCCAAAAACTACTTTTAATGCCTCGTAGGGAAAAGCGTCCTCCTAAAACCATATGTAAAGATATCGAAATAAATATGACACCCTATAAACCAAAGAAAAGCACACCTGTACAGGACACTTCAGATGAAGAGGACATGTTTAAAGAGGAAGAAATGAACTATGGCATTTTAACACCGTCAAGAAATAGCAAATAACCTTTTACAATTTCAATTGTAGGACTTGGTGGGGGAAATCCACACCAAGATCTATATTTTTTTAACTTACTTTTTATACGCAATATGATATTTTACACTTTATTGATCTTGTTTTTTATAAAACTGCTTAAAGATTTTATACTTTGATAATTTTTAAACGTGTTTGGCGCACCTTAGCCAAAATTGCCTCTTGCGCCATAAAACCTAAAACTCAATCAATCAATCACTGCTAACAATTTCGCATGACGTTAAATAAAGAGCACTTTTTGAGTTCCTCACACACCTCGGGCATTCCTCTTCGGCACAGTCAAAGGAAAAGAGGTTGCTTGTCGTTGGTAGATGTGCAATGACGTCATTATTCTGGGTTGCCTGGTTTGGCGTTATAGCATTTTTCTATGCCCTAGTGATTCATTGAAACATAAAAGTTTTGTCCCCATTTGGGAAATTGTTTTTCAGGCAGTCGTTTCTTCTGTGTCTTGAGTAAAATAGTTAAATTTCCTTTTTGCAATTTATTTCACAACAAAAAAGTATTAAATGTCATTAGCCCAAACAAATCAAATGAAACAATAAAAAAATTTAAAGAAAATTATCTCCTAAGTCAAAGATTTCATAGATAAAAAGGTCAAATTATGCAGAATTTCTAAAATGTTCACTTTAGGTTTATAACATAAAAACTTAAATTTTTAAACACCTAATGATTAGGCAATTAATAGTAAAAAATTTCAAAAACATTTTTTTTCTTCAAAGTTTCTGCGAATTTTTTTACTCTAATTTCAATACTATCAGAATTTAATCAAATTAATGCTTTTTTTCTTTTTGGATACAATACATTTACAAAAGTAAGATTTGAAATGGTCTTCCCTTGTTTACAAAGAAATTAATGGCAAAAACTAGTCTTTAGTCAGCCAACTGTGCGAAATATACCAGAAACTAGAAAGCAAAAACCTATAACATTTGTATATAGGTTAGCTACAAAACTTTTCATAGTATTTTTGAGAAATTGTATATGGTATGGGTCCAGATTAAATGAAATATCACAAGAATTTTGAAATTTCATATCTTGCAAACTGGCAGAGTTATAAAATCCACTTCTATACAGTCAACTTTCAGAATTTACATAGAACAAATTAGAATACTGAAATCATATGCAACTTATAGAAAGAAGTTGAATAAAAAAAACAAATACACGTATATATAACAATAATAATATATACACGTATTTTTTGTAAAATATCTCGATAAACCTTTTTCATGTCCTAAAAATACAATAAACCTTTGTATAACATTTGTTCATCATAACAGTTATAATTACATATTAAATACTAGAGCTTATTATATTTTTTTAAACCACCCTAATTTTCCTTGCATTAATTTAAAAAAATAAATCTACACATTGCATATACTTAAAACTACATCAAAATAAAGGGGGTGAATGGATACATACACAGCAAAGTTGACAAATGGTTTTCTTTTATTGTTTTAAATATGCTTCAGTTCATCCAAACTTACTTATTTGGAGAAATGCATTGACATGTTATTTTGTTATCACTGATATGCAAATGAAGTATCCTTTTATGTATTACATTAATACTTTAATAAAAATGGAAAATGAAACGATATCAGAAAAAAAAGGTTCAGAATTTTCGTTCTGAAATTTAATGTTTAAAAATATAATAAAGTTAAGAGGCTTAAATTAATTAAAATCACATAATCTTGATAAGTTACCAAAGCTTCTATCATTAATAAATTAATCGCAATTTGTACTCAATTCCAAGCAAGATTCTTTTTACTGGCTGCCATGCTTAATAGCACCCGACAAAAGACAAAACTATTTAACAAAAAACGCGTGCTACCTAAAAGCCTTACCCAAAAGAGATACTTACTGACACGAGGTCTGAGTGGAAATGGTGTTCTATTCACTTTCGGGAGAAAACTTAAGAAAATGCGCCAAGATAGCCAAATAAAGTGAGTTTCTTTTTAAATGGGGGTCGTTTATTACAACTTAGTACTTTTTCTGCTTACGTCACTAGCCATGACGCATTTGAGTGTTGAAATGTGAGAGTGTAATTACAATTCCTCCGCTTTGTTAAATAGTGCGAAAGTGGCCAGTTTTTCTTGATAAAACAGAATGCACCAAAAATATGAATTTTAATACAGGTTTCGGCATAATCCTTGCATTAGAAATTTTGAAACAGTCTAGAAGAATGTTTTAAAGTAGTAAAAGATATTGAAATATTAGAGATTTGTATGTACGTAATAAACGCGCTAAAAGAACAACTCTCGTGTACACGTAATTTTTTAAAAGAAAATTTCCAGTTTTATTTTTAAAGAATGGGGACGGGGGCCATTAAAAGCCCAGTTTCCAGTGACATCCAGCGTATTATTTTAAAAGAAGTTGATTTTCTTATAATTTAGGGAATCCTTATTCATACATAGAATAGAAAAATTACAGTCCCTCACTTATCAATTCTCCTCACTCACAGCCAAAACGTACTTAGATAATGTTTCCTCAATGTTATTTCTCTATTCATTTTCTCAAATATTATTTCCTTCTCTTATTTGAGGATAAAGGTTAGTTTGTACATGTTACATTTTCTATTTATTTTTTTCAATAAAAAAATTGTGCTGAAAAGGGAATAAGGAATTTTTCTAAAAAACTTTTCAGTAAAGAAGATAATTTAGATGAGAAGTTACACCATTCATTTCTTTATTTTTATTAATTTTCTTATCCGTTAAATTGTTAAAAAGGAATTTCGATGCAATTGCATACTTATACATATCACAGAAAATTAAGTGACATCAATGATATACAATGTAATAATGCACTAAAACACATTTTTGAAACATCAGAATCAAAAATAGATTTTTTGAACACTTATAATTCAAAAGAAAAATTTTCCTATTTGAAAGATTGGTACAAAAAAAAGTTGTGAGTGCTTTTGGATAAACTTAAACCTACGAATCGTTTTTTTTTCTTTCGAAAATAAAATTTATCAAACATAAGTCGCAAACTTAACGAATGAAAACCTACAACATCAATTACGATGTGATCGACTTGCAAAAACTAAGTGAAAAAATTGAGAAACAAAAATCTCGCTAACTAAAGAAATTAAACATTATTTGATCATTGCATCTTTTGTATTATATTATCATGTTTGTATACATGAAAACGAAGAAAAACAATAATAATAATTCATTCCGTTTTAAAATTTCACTACAATAAATGTATGTAATGGGTCCAATACAGATATACAGTGGGCCACAAAAGTGTTCATACACTTGCATTTTCTTATAAAACAATGTTTTCGACTAATAAAAATTAATATATTGTAACTGTAATTTTTTTTATGATATCTGCAACTTATTCTTAATGGAATAACATAATTAATTTTTTAAAATAATTTATAACTATTTTTTAAAGTGTAGTATCAAAAACTACTAAAATTACGCCACAAAAGTCTTCGTACACTTAACAAAAATCTGAACTAAGCTTTAAATATTGTATTTCTTTCTTAATTTAGTACTTAGTAGGATATCTTTTAGTGTCCACAACAGCTTTTAAGCGTCTTAGTATAGATTTAATCAGTTTTTTGTAATTTCTACATCGATTTTCCACCATTCTTATGAGATTATTGTTTTTACTTCACTTTATGCGTTTATATGTCATATTTTCTTTTTTTTTTACATCAGAATCTCACTAAATATGTTTTACTGGGCTAAATAAAGTGATTGAGGAGGTGTTTTCATAATTTGGGGACAGTTATAGAGACATCAGTGGCGTACAATGAGAGCAGTGCACTTGGCGTCATTACCCTGTTAAAAAATTAAGTCGTCTCTAATATCCAAATTTCGGGAGGATAATTTAAAATTTCTCTTTAAAATAATTAAATAGAGCTCATGATTCATAATACCATGAAAAAATAAAATATTACCTAATTCTGAGGCCAATTTACACCCCCACGCCAGAACAGCTTCATTTCCATGCTTCAGCAGGGAAATGAAGGAGTTCTTGTTCCACATAAATTCATGGGATTAAACTCCTTATTTTTTTTATTTACAAGCTATTATAGGCCCATAGGAACCAAAAATGTTGAATTGTCTCCCATCCTAATCAATTTGCTGTCAATTTTGAATTTTCTGAAACTTAATTCAAGAATCTAGTTGGATCAATAAAACATGGAGATAGAAGTGTTCTTGCGTGGGGGTGTAAATCGGCCACAGAATTAGGTAATTTTTTATTTTTTCATGGTATTATGAATCATGAGCTCTATTTAATTATTTTAAAGAGAAATTTTAAATTATCCTCCCGAAATTTGGATATTAGAGACGACTTGAATTTATTTTTTTAACAGGGTAATGACGCCAAAGTGCACTGCTCTCATTGTACGCCACTGATGTCTCTATAACTGTCCCAAATTATGAAAACACCTCCTCAATCACTTTATTTGTAGTAGAACATATTTAGTGAGATTCTGATGTAAAAAAAAAGAAACGATGTCAAATAAGCACAAAATGTAAAGTAAAACAATAGTCACAGAAGAATTGTGGAAAATCATTCACAGAAATTACAAAAAAACTCATTAAATCTATACCAAGACCTTAAAAGCTGTTGTGGATACTAAAAATATATCCTACTAAGTACTAAATTAAAGAAAGAAATACAATATTTAAAAGCTTAGTTAGCGAGATTTTTGTTAAGTGTACGAAGACTTTTTGTGGCGTAATTTTTAGTAGCTTTTGATAATTAATTTTTAAAAAATAGTTATACTATTTTAAAAATTAATTAATATTAGCTCAGACTAAGAACAAGTTGCAGATATCCTAAAAATTACAATTACAATATATTAATTTTTATTTGTCGAAAACATTAAATTTTATAAGAAATTGCAAGTGTACGAACACTTTTGTGGCCCACTGTATATTTTTTTTATTTGCGGCCCTCGGGGCTATGTTTTTTGCGCTTTGAAGCGCTTGCGTGAGGGTCTGGTAGCTCGCAAGGTCACAACGGACATTCCTTCCAACCCTCCATGTCCGGTGTCAGTTATCCAAGAGGGGATCGGGTAATAAAAGAGATTTTTAAAGATGGACAACAAGAGGGATTTTATTTTAGTCTGGTTATTTTAAATAAGCGATTTTGATCTCTACAACCAGCAGACTCTTTTTCGATGAAATTGATCTGCTGAAATGGGCAATTCTTTCTTTAACATTTTTGTCGTTTGAAATAATTACATGCAAATATGTCTAATTTCGAATTATTTTGTATTTCTTAGTACTACATAAAAAAAATGAAACTTTAAGGTTTTAGAAAATCACTAAAGTATTATTATTACAGTAAGTAAATTTTCAAAACTTACGAAGGAAAACTGAAATAAAAATTTTAAAAAGTAGTGGGATTCTTGCGTTTTTTTTTTTTTTAAGTTTATTTGAAAAAGATTTTATATGGCGAGATCAGATTTAGATAACTACTTTAATCTCAAGTCTCCCCGTTTTATTATATCCAACCTTTTTCTTCCTTTTAGCAGCAAGGTACTAAATCCACATTCAGTTAAATACAAAAATGGAAATTTTAACAACAGTTTTCTTGCACATTTGCTTGCACTTAGATATATATATATTTCATTTCGGTTTCTTCACAAAGCTATGACATTACTCCTTTTATATTAAACAACGGTTTAATTCACGCATCGTTTTGCATTTATGCGAATTCTTGATACTGTAAATCTGAATTATCAGAATGAACTACTAACATTGGCTCCATCATTCAAGTTGAGAAATCAATATTCAATACACAATTACTTATTCGAATACAAATTATTTATTCGAAATTAATTAACAAAATAATTAGATAATAAAGCTGGTTTTTAAAAAAAGGATATTTGTAATAGAATTTCAAACATTTTTTTAAAATTATACATTAATGTAGTACTTCAGAAAAATCATGCTTTGTTTGCAACACCTTCCTTTTTTTAGTTATCATTTCACTTTTTAAAATAGCTTTTCTTTATCAAAAAGCTTTTTTTTTTATCTAAAAAGGAGGCGTGATCGAATTCCTAATTTGTTTGCTCACATTTTTCAAATTGTGAAGTTTATACAGTTCTAATTTTCAGGCATACAAAAGTTATACATCAATCGAAAGATAATAATGCAAAGAATATAACTAAATAAAACTAAAAAATGATATTTAGGTCATTTTGTTTTGGTGCGTCATGTCAGAAGCCCCGCGCTGCCTGGCGAGGACGGGGGCAATGTAATACTAAACAGTGTGCTTGTTTCAAAAATAATAAGCAGTTCAATCCAAAGGTTTTATGGAAATCCTTGCCTAATAAACAATAAAAGTAAAATAAATGTATCTCATAAAATTTTTAAATCAATATTCTCTTACATTTTTTTTTAAAAAAGTTTACACAAATGTTTGTATAAAACAACAGTTTTTTTTCCCTAGTATGTATTTTTGTTGATAATATTTAAATATAATCTTTTTTTTGCAACATATTTTTTTTCCCTTTTTTTTCTGTTTAAAAATGAATATAATATAAATTATATCATTCTATTTTCCCTTAAAATTATTTATCAATTATTTTTCCCAAAAGGGATACAATTTTTTTTTTCGAGAGTTTTTAGCTATTTATGATGAATTAATTTATAAAACATCTTTCAATTGTTTATTTTCACTTTAACGGTCTACCCTTGGTTATTTCAGGGGAATACCTAGTTTTTTTTATAGAATAACTGGAAAAGTATGAAAATTGTTTAACTATTATTTATACTTTAACTGACTTGTCTAGTTATTTTATGAAATACCTAGTTATTCTATGAAATAACTGAATTATACTCTCTTTATATAACGGTAACATATACATATATTGAGTTGATCATATTACTGAAATTTTATTTTAGATAAGCGTTTTCAAGGTTTTACTTTAAGAAGGATTTTTTTTAATGGCTCGAGAGAATAAAAATATTAAGGATTTAAATAGGAATATTTGATTCAACTGTAAACTTGCCCTAATTGGGGTGAAAACTTAAGTGAAGATAAAAACAAATTTAATTCTAATGTTATCCTTTATTCGGGAAATGGGTACAATCTGAATAAATCTAAATTCGGTGCTGTTTAAAAACATTCATTTTATTTTACTAATAGAGATAAGTAATTTCTTTTTTCACATTCTAAATTTCCTTGTTGATGTAATATTCAGTCTTTAACAGTAAAAAAATTTTTAAAAAAATCTTTTTTCCAATTTTTGGATATTTATATATAATTTTTTTAAAAAATATTTATTAACTTTTATGGGAAAACACCTAATAAAATGGAACCCCAAATTTAATATCTCACCCGTTATCAAAAAAGAAAGGGGGAAAAAAAAACTTTTATTTTTTACATTGATACTTAAATTACGTCAATTATAATTTTGGCTATAATAGTTGTTAGAAGTGTGATTCAAATATGAAAAATAAAAGGGGGAAAATTTTTTAAATTTTATTGAAAAAGGGGTTTTTCATTTTTTAACTTTTTTAAAAAAAATATTATTCAATTATTTTTTCACATATATAAATATAAAAAATACTTTTCTAAAAGAAAACCCAAAGATTTAATTCATTTAAGTTATTTAAACACAAAAAAAAACCCAAAAAGAAATTTAAAAAAAGAAGAAATTTCAAAGGGGGTATTAGCATACACTTTAAAACTTTCAAAAATAAAAAGCATATACAAATGTAAAAAAAATAAATTTAATGTGTAAAAATAAAAGTTAAGATTTTCCAGTTTTTTTTTAAAAAAAATATGTTAGTTTGTTTTGAAAGATGCTGAAAATTTTATGTTTTAACTTGAGATAAATCTATTTAATTCTTTTTCAAAAAACCCCCCTTTTTTAGAATCCTTTTTTCCCCTGTTTTTTTGGTTTTTTAAAAATTCAGGACTTTCCACAAAATTTTTTTTTTAAAAAAAGAATAGAATAGTTATTTTTTTTTTTAAAATCTAGAAGTTTAAAAAAAAAAAAATAATGAAAACATGGGTAATAAAATAATATATAATATATATATATATTGTCTTAAAATTTTTTTTCCCTCCAAAAATTTTATTTTTACTGGTCAATTATAATTTTAAAAAAAAACCACATGAAAAATGATCTGATTTAGAAATTATTTTTTTAGAATCAAAAAATTTTTTTTTAATTTTTATATGGGAAAAAAAGGGTTTTTAAAAAGCCCCCTCCCCCTTCCTAAGGGGGTTTAATGTATTACTACGCGTAATTTTCCCGCGTAATAATCCTTTCATGCAGTTTGCTATAATCCTGTCCTCTAAAATGGCGATCGACCTTTGGCTAGAAAAAGGATTTGGCGTTCGAAAACTTCCCACTTTTTTTAAAAAAATTTCTCCCCTTTTACCTGAAGGCTGTAAGCGACATTCTGTGATTGGGCTAACATTTTGTTGAACGGGGAAAAAGAGACAAATATCATTTATTGCGCTTTTTTTGGCGCTTTTTTTTTTAAAGGGTGGGGATAAAGCTTTTTCCCTTTTTTCCACCTTTTTCTGGGGTTAAAGTTTTTTTTGGAAAAATTTGGGAGGTTTTTGGTTTTGGGGGGGGGTTTTGGTTTTTTTTGAAGGGGCCTGGGGTGGACTTGGAAAAGGGGTTAAAAACATTTAAAATTTTAAAAATGCTTAAGGGGCTTTGAAAAATTTTGAATTGGGGAAAAATTTTATTAAAAAAAGGGGAAAAGGGAAAAAAAAAAATTTTGGGGAAAATTTAAAAAATAATTTTCTTCAATTAAAAAATTTGGGGAAAATTTATCAAGCCAAGGAAAATCAAAAATTACCTTAAAAAAATTTGTTTTTTGGAATTTTTTAGTTTTGGGTAAAAAATTTCAAAAAATTTTTTTCAAGGGGATCTTTTATTATTTGTGAAATTAAATTGACTAGCTCAATAACTTGAGCTAAGTCGCTGGTATTATTATCTTCATTAAGGATTCCTTGAAGGGTTCTTTGCTATTATTTTTAGAATTTTCTTGTTTTCTTTGAGATTTTCTATTGGGGTGGGGGTAGGAGGAGTTTCTCCGCTAATATGTTAGCGAAGGAAACTCCTTCCTAGACATTGCTTGTAAATTTTTGGATTTGATAGGGGCGAGCCCTTCTTGGTTGGGGAATTTGGGGCATTTGGTATAACAGGCCGTATGGCCGTAATTTTGTGAATTAATGCAAAATGGGTTTTCCTGTCTCTCTTTGATGGTGCACTGTTTGGTGGTATGGTTTTTACCGCATTTAAGGCATCTAGGTTTTAAGTGGCAGTTTTCTGCCGTGTGAAAAAAATTGTTGCAGTTAAAGCACTGCGTGACTCCTCTGACGAGGAATCCTTCTACTTTAACTTGCATGTAGCCTAAGGATTTTAAGTCAAAAATTTTTAAATTATTGGCGTTGCGCGGGAGAGTAACTTGGAAGAATGGGAGTTTTGCTTTCGTTCTTTTAGAGATTGAGATTGAGTTACATTTTCAGCAAAAATCCTTGTTCCTCAAGGTCGGTAGTTATATCCTGAATTTTGGTGAAGCTTGGGAGTCCTTTGATTACGATTTTTATAGGTTTATTTATTTTAGGTTTAACGACATAAAATTCAAATTCTGGGTCAGCCTCTAAAGTATTAGTGAGTTCATGATATTCATTATCGTTGTTCGCTAACAATTGGATGAATTTTCCTGAAGTTTTATTGTTTAATTTAGGGAATTTATTGTATAGAATTTTAAGTTGGTCTCTTATATTTTCTTTGATCATTAAGTGAATTGGGGGTGGGGGCTTTGGTTTTGGCGTTTCAATGGCTTTTTCGTCTACTGCTAAAACTTGCTCTTGTTTTTCTTCAGATTATTTATTGCGCTTGTTTGGCGCATTTTCTTTAGTTCAATCCTAGGGTGGGCGATACTAAAGCTGTTCCGCATTTGCTTCACTTCATTTCTTCTACCAGACGTTGCCGTTCAAAGTTTTTTAAATAATAATGAAAAAAAAAAGTAGTGAAATTGGGGGCTTAACAATGCAGAAAAGAGTTTGTTTACATATGAATGGGCGTGGCAGGTGGACTCTGACAGGTGGTAAAACATTTTCAAAAAATTATTAAAAATGCTTCCACTGCACGTAGAATGATAATTTTTGCATCATTAGAAGCGTAAAAGATCATATTATATAAAAATGGGAAAAGTGAAAAATGAGTTTTTGGGTCGAAATTCTGAACCTAACTCCTTAATAATTTTCGCGCTTCAGATTGAGAAAACTGCTTACTTGGCAATATACCTATTTACAGAAACCTAGGCAAGATCAAAAACTTATTCTCTAATAACAACTTTAACAGTTGTTTACAAGAAGTTTGCTAACAAAACATATGAATCCTTCTAGCAAGATAAAAATAATTTCTATATAAAAATTACTTATCTCAATTAGTGGTATTTAATTATATAAAAGTGAATTTTTTTTATTCTTGTTTTTTTTTCTCCTCATCATGTTTCAAACACTCAATATACTGATTAAATTAAAAATGCATATTACTGATTAAATAAAAAAAGTTACTCTTTTTGGTAACATTTTAAATACAGTATTTATTCCAATCTCAGCCCTCCCCAAATTCTCTGGAAGTTTTTGTAAAAAATGGTTTGTTGATATCACAAATTTTACAATAATAAAATAAATTTAAAATGAGAACTAATAAGAAATTAACAATTGTATTTTATCAGTTTTATAAAATTTTAATTACTTACACGGACTCTTAATTGCTTTAAACACCCCATGTGGAATAGGTTTCTTCCCCTTTAATTCTAAGCCGCACCCTATTTCTGGTGGCATTCAAATTGGTTGCGATTTAGAATCGATTGTGTGCGGTGCATTGTGTGTGTATCCATCTTCAAAAACTACCATACATAACATAATTGAAGAAGGATCTGTGTAGATTTTATTTTAGGAAGGTTTTTCGACTACTGCACTATGGACAACTAAAATCATTTTAAGGATAAAAAATACACCTAAGAATTGAGTTTTCGTTTGGTTTGACAGGTAATTAATTCTTTTGAGAAATGACATTGTTTTGTGGCATTCTCACCTTTCCTTTTTTTTCTTCTTTCAATATTGATTATTTAAAAAATATGTTTACAAAAGGTTCGTGATGCACCAAGCTTTTAAGCAGCGCTGAATTTCACATCTAGAGTGATATGTACAAACGAACTAGCGCCATCTGCCATTTTCCATGGAGAGAATAAAAGCAAAAATCATATAAGGTGTGCTCTTACAGCTTGAAAAAAACTTAAAATTTATAACTTGTGGGAACTAAATGATTTCGCAACATTGGTATGTGCCTCATTAAATCAAAAAATTTTTTTATAAAGTGAACCAAAAATTAAAATTCCATGTACTATTCCTTCTTACAACTTAACTATATAATGTGTTCACAAACACACACACTTAAAATGTTTCTTGTTACTTGCCAACTCATTATTGAATAAAAATTTACAATCTAAAATGGAATGGAACTTCCACAAGCAAAGCTTTCATTCACCATTACTTGGGTTCACCATTTGTTCAAATTAGAAAATAACTCAAAATCAGATTTCAAATGTTCTTTTTCGATTATTAATAATGCATAAATAAAAGCTCTTACCTGTCAGATTGATGAGACGAGGCAATAGAAACGACACGAGATTGAAGGCACACACAGGTTTATTTACATGAAAGACAAGACAGAGAACAAAATTAATTCCTGCATTCGTAAGCAAGCGATTGCAGCGCCGCAGCACTTGATGTCTCAACACCATTTTCTCTCCTCACACACTGGCGTATTCTTTCCACACAAAATTATTCATTTTCTTGTTGGTGCAACAACAAAATATGGCACAAAATTGTGTGTGCTTATGAATACACGATAGAAGTGATACCTTCAAATTTTGTAATGTGATTACAGGGATTAATTAGCTGAATAAAAAACAAGGGGATATTAGTATTGTTCTATAAAATTATTTATTCATATGTCTGTACTCAAAGTAATATTTTTTTGCAAAATATACAATCATTTTTGGGAATTAATTGTATTCTAAGAAGGAAATAATAGATTTATGGTGGCTGAAATAAGTTATATAATTACTTAAGATTCAAAATTTTATTTAAAAATCTATAAAAAAGATCTTGTCTTGCTTTCATTTGGATCATTTGACATAATTTAATTGAATTTTGATTTTAAAAAATTAACTAAAGGTTATGATTTGTCTTTTGAAAAATCTACTTTAAAATTTCTACTTAAAATCATAGGTAATTTGTTCAGAAGACCCGATCCGGCTTTGTGAATTTTGGTTGCAATTTAACAATATTCAGTTCTATCCCTGAATTAATAAGCAAATGGATAGCAAGACGGGTAATTGATTGCAACAAGACGAATCTTGACCAAAATCTTTAAAAAGGGATTTAATCAGATTTATATCACATAATCTCTGCCTAATACTAGCTCTTTTGTCATTGTATGGCAGGTTTGTACAAATATATCCGGTGCTGCTGCAAGGAAAGTCTTAATTATATTTTGTTTTCTTGTACTTAAATTATTTAATGTAACTTTTTCTTAGTACCTGCATACACACACTTAATTTTGCCATTTTAAATTTTTAATTGTTTTAATTTTCTTCTTAGACTAAAAATATATTTAAGTAATGTGATTAATAGAACTATTTGCTCATTGCTATTCCGATTCGCTTACAAAAATAAATTTTTATTCTTAAGATCACTGCAATATTGCTAGTGATAATTATACTATTTACTTAGTTCTATAAAAATTCGTCCTTTTTCTACATTTTGTGTTTAATTTTAGGGTAATATTTCTCTTTCACTCTATGCCTATTTTTTAAAAAATATAACGTTTCATTTTCATGCTTCAAATAGGGTTAGAAATAAATCCCACATTCATGTTCGTAGAAAGAGGTTGGGGGGGAGGGGAGCTCCACTTAGATCAAAGCTAGGAACTTTACTTTTACGGAGTATTGGTGGGAGGGGACAAACAAATACGTTTCAGAGTGGCCGGGGAAACGTCCCACATTTCCTTTTTAGGGTGTGTATGTCCGACTAAAGACGAAAAACCGAATGAGCGTTACACACCCGATTGTGACGTTCATTCAAGTTCCCTCTCCAGCAAAACGAGGTCAATAGAAGCTAACACTTCAAAAAAAGAAGGGCTATTTCAGACAATTTTTAAAGAAGAATATTCAGGTACATTACGTTCTGAACGTCGAAGTTATATTGAAAATAACTGTCACAGTTTCATGCTATAAAATATGAGGTTGCGATCCTGAAATGTCATAGCTTATTTCAAGATAGGAGTGAGCTGGAAAATTGGAGCAATGTCATCGTGATTAGGTACACTTGGCACGTGCCTGGGGCCTAAAAAATTGGAGGCCGAAAAAAGTGAAAAGTTAAAAGTACAGCTTACGTGACGTCGCCTAGAGAATCAGGAGAAATATGTTTCAGCCCTCAAGAGACAGAAATGAGATCCTCTATGGAAAATGAAAAGATTAACTGTTAGATGTTGCTATGCACTCAAAAAAATATTGCAGTGCAAATCGATTAAAATGATAATATTAAACGAAAAAATCATTCGTTTATTGAAGAAAACCCTCGTTGTACTAGTATAATGGCAGTGACTCCCAAAAAAGAATAAGGATGTAGAAACGTAAAGACAGTAGAGCAATAAGCCAAAGAAAAGAGGGTAATTAATAAATTGGAAAAACCCTTCATACACTAATGTATACTTATACAGTAATTGCAAGTGATTTTAATATACTGTACTAATTTACAAAAGGGTGTGGTCGGAAGACGTTAAGTAAGAAATGAATAAGAGTAGCCAAACCATACCACTGTCCTTTCCTTTGGACTATAAGTCAATCACACGGTGGATCCACAGGTGGTGGGTAATGGAAAGACTATCCAAACAGCAAAAACAAAGAAAGGGAAAAGAGTAAGAGAGTTAAGAGAAAATCAAAACCAAACAAAAGAAGAAAAGTAACAAATAAAGGCAAATGGGGGTGCTCTGGAAATAGGGAGCGAAACTTTTGAAGTGTATAGGAGCCAGTTAAAACGTACTGATCGTGCTTCCAGCTAGATAAACCTTACATTTATGTTTTTCTTTTTTCCGAGTTTTACCTTTAAACGCTTTTCCCTATACATGAAAAAGTATTTTGGCATTAGTTCAGTATATCTATTAAGCATGAAATAATTCATAGCAATTTTTTCTTGTTAACTATTACCTTATTCTGATTCATTTGTGATACTCAGTATTATTAAGAATGGTTTCGTTATTTTTGTTATTTACTGATCATATTTGTATGAAGAAAAAAAATTATAGAATTAAAACTGCTAACTTTGTTTTTAAAATAAAACCAGTGTGTCCTTTATAATTACTCAAATTATATTTAATACACTTTTCTATAAAAATTTAAAAAGTTGTAAGATATATAAAAGTGTTACAGCTTATTGAATTGATTGAAATGATAGTAAAAGCATAGTTAAATAGGAATGTTCTTTTTCTTCATTTCGATGGATATGTGGAGGTCGAAGGAAAATGATGAAATTAGGGATTTCATCAAATCCCTAAGGGAGAGGATCAATTCACACAAGATGTTTAAATTACGTCTCTTTCAGGTCATTTCCCTGATGTAAGTGATTTGATCAAATCCCCGAACTGTTTTAATGAAATCTAACTAAAATTAGATGATCACGGGCGCCAGCGCCGTAGACGCTTTTTCAGAAGATTGGGAGAAAAAGACGAACCATGAATAGAAGCATATCAAATAAAGGAAACTCCCACGAAATCGGAGAGGAGTAACATATCCCCAAGCACGAGCGTTCTAAAAGAGCAGATTGTCGGCGGGACGAGGGAGGAAGAGGCAGGAAGGGAAACGGGACGGCCGAAGGCAATCGATCAGTATGATAACAGTTCACCCCATGAAACCAGTCTAGAAGATCCAGTGCGATGAAGCTTACTATATTGTTTCAGAGTGTGAATGAGAATTCTTGTTGTCCTATGGGGAGCGGGTTTCTCCACTTCGTTAATGAATATGCATATTTTATTTTAGGATAAGGATACTTAAACAATGTTTGTGCTCTAATAATTGCATTGTCATGTGATTCTATTGAATTAAATACATTTCTAGAAGTTTAGTGATGTAATTAGAAATCGGCTCCATGTGTAGGTCGTTGTGTATCGCGTCGTTTCGAACATACCAAGGTGTATTCGTGATGACGCGAAGTATTTTGTTTTGAATCACTTGAATTTTTTCATGTGGGTAGCGGCTGCTGCCACCCAAACGAGAGAAGCATAAGTGATAACTGGGCGCAAAATCTGCTTGTAAAGAATTACTTTATTTTCTAGGGATAGAGGAGGCCTTCTTCCTAGAAGGGAGATGGCTAATTGACTTCTACCTCAGAATTGGTCTGCTAGATAGTCGATATGTTTTTTGAAATTTAAGCGGCTATCTATGTGTAGGCCCAGATATTTTATCGTTGAAACCCACTGGATGTTGTCATCAAAAAGTGTGAGTTGGAAAGGAGGGTCAATACCCCCATTTCCTGAAAATTTTCTTGTGATTGT
>BMAV01027492.1:0-60299 GCA_019973955.1 Trichonephila inaurata madagascariensis | reverse complement strand
TTTTTTTGTAGGTTCTAGATGTCTAGATCATTCTTTAAATTTGCATACTGGATTTTTCCCAATATTCGGTAAGTGTAAAAAAAGCTGACTTCCATTTGGGGATTTCTCATATGTTATATCAAGCTTCTTCGTTAGAATAAATCTAATTGTTTGCTTAACTGAACGGGGTGTACTTCTTTCGAACTCCGTGACAATATTAGATAAAAATACTTTCAATACCAAATAGTACCATTGATGTGAAAAAAACAAACAATGGTAACTTTTACAATATTAAAAAAAAGGTAATTTTTCAATTAACTTACAAGGGGAGGGTCCGACTAAGGAAATTCATTTGGGGATGAGATTTTGGGGAGATATATAACAGTAGTACTGCTATAGAACATTCAAACCTCAATGTAATTCCGACGAATGACCAGTCAATTCCTAGAAAATAGCGTTCGAAATTCATACTTTTTTAGCTTATATACAAGTTATTTTCTCCCTGATACAACGTCGCCGTGCATGATCGTCAGCGTATCGGAGTACTATGCAATGGTACTCGATTCGCGCGAACGGCCAATTTCCTGTTTCAATTTTTTTTCTCTCCTACTTATTTTATTTATTTTCAGAATTAATTTTATTTTTAAAAAAATATTCATTGATTTTTAATTGATTTTCTATATAATTATGGTAACTATTTTTTTAAAACACAAAATAACTAATAGTTATGATAATAATACTTATAAATAAAAAGTAAAAATAAATTAATTATAATAAATAAAGTTAAATAAATATAAGTAAAAAGTTAACTTTGTGTCTTACATAATTTTTTTTTTACTACCCACAAAAGCCTGACTGATAATTATCAGAAAAACATTCAAAACACAACTGATTTTTTTGACATGTAGCGCAGTTAATAAAAGAAGAATTTAGGCAAAAATAATGTTTTTTAAGTAACAAGGTTACATTGTAAAAAACAGGGGTAAAAATAGCAAACTATTTTAAGCAATAGTGTAGTGACCAAAATCCGTTATCATACTGATTTCTCATTTTATTGGAGCATTCTTTGTTTTTAAAAGAATTCTTTGTTCTTAATAGAAATATATATATATATATATATATATATATATAAATACTGTTTTAAGAAACAGCTACCATTCTTATGATCAAAATCGGTTTTGTTAAAACGAAGTAAATTTATATAGGATTTAGGTAAAAGAATAATTTAAAAATACAATTAATTAGATTTTTAATGACAGAAGTATTGTAGTTATACCATATATTAGTTAGTTTTGTGTTTAAAAAAAGCAAATAGTTACTTATAATTATATAGTATATCATTTAAAATCAATGAATCTTTTTAAAAAAATAAAAATTATTTATATTCTGAAAATAAATAATAAAATAAATTGGAGTGAAAAATAAAAAACTTACAGGAAGTTGGGCCATTGCATAATACTCCGATACGGACGACTGCGCAGGCGACGTTGTTTATGAGGAGAGAAATACTTGTATATAAGCTAAGTATGAATTTCAGAACTATTTTTCTCGGAATTGACAGGCCATTCGGTGGAATTACATTCGGGTTTGAATAACCTATAGTTACTGTTACACAAAAACTCGTCCCCAAATGAATTTCCTTAGTCGTGCCCTCCCCTTGTTAGATTACTTTATTAAAACGTTGTTACTAAACTTCTGGAAGTTCAATAATTCCATTGTTTTAGGAGGGGGGAAAGGAAATGAAAGAAAATTATTGTTTTGATCATTGAATAGAAATATAACTAACTTAAGGATGTGTTTTCTATATAAAATACAGCCAGTACTAAATTCATGATGTTGAACATCTTAAATTTCATTCGTTTGCGAGAATTAAAAAAAAACACATTAAAATTAAGTTTCAATAAAATTCCCCAACATTTAAATATTTGATGAAAGAAATAGATTCAACAAAGTTTTTAAATAAATTCAGTATTTTGTAGCACCTTCTTTATTTTGTAACATTGATACTGTCATTTTAGAAAGTCTATAAAATAAGGACTGGAAATAAGTATTTAGAATCTTTGCCCACTAGCCAAACTTTATTACTTCAACAACTGCCGTAAAAAAGATGTTTTTTTTCTACTTTTTCATTCCAAATTCACGAATTCTAATTGTGTTTTAATCTCAAGATTTGACTTGGGGTGAGTGAGTGAATATTAACGTCGCACTGTTCAGCTACACGAGGTTTGGCGACGGACCAGAATTTTGAACCATGGTCGATGACGTGGCGATACTGAGTGGCCCACTCTCAAACCACACCAACAGGGGACGTTTAGTCTCGACAGATTTAACATCATAGCTGCCCAACGCGGGTCTTTAGTGGTACAGGGGCTCGAACTCATGACATTCCATGGTCCGATACCTTATCAAACTGGGCATCGCAGCCCAGAATGTCTTGATTCTAACCTTGATTTTTATTCCGTCAAGGTTTTAATAGGAGTAAAGCTCATAATGCAGGTTAACTTCTCAGAATACTAAGGCACTGACTTCTCCTTTTAAAAGGGTATATGTGTCAGAATATAAAGGAGGAAGACTGTATATTTATTGAAGATGCTTCATTTTAATCATATATCTGTCACTATCTTTCTGCACTTGATCAACGAACATTTGTAGCCTTCAAAAATTGCTACACTTGATTCATCGGAAAATAACAATCCCAAACCCCCGGTGTACTCTTTATTTCTGATATTATCTGGTGAAAATCCTAGGGTTTTAATACTGGAAGGAATGAGGTTTCCCAAAGTTTGGCAAAAGTTAGATGTCTGGGAAAAACTGCACAATTGTCCTTTGAAGTCAATTATTTTGGAGGTGTTGGAGATTGTAATACTATCCTTCTTATCACATAATTATTATGAGCATTTTTTTTTCTTTTGCTCGATTTTCTCCCCAAAAAGATCTCTACAGCATCTTCCCAAAATTTTTTAAACTTACTGCGGGGCTTAATGAATATTTTTTCTTATTCATAAACCTAAAAATTTATTTTATTTTTTAAACTTATGTACAGGGCCAGACACCTTACAAAATTACTTTACCCCTTTTTGCAACAGAAAGGGAAACTTTTTTCCATTCCTCAAAAAAACATTAAAATTTGAAAATCAAATTAAAAAGGGACCTTTTGGCGAAAACAAAAAGGAAGAAAAGTTTGATACGTAGTTATTAAGTCTATGTTGGGAGTTAAGCCAATATTGAAGGACAATTAACAATATGATTAGCAAAAAATTTGTATGCCCAGGACATTGAGGACACACACACAAAGTATTATAACTTTTTTGGGCCCCATCAGGTATATTTTCACCCTTTTTAAAGTGTCTTATAAGTAACCTCCCTGGTATTTAAATCTTGGTTGAAATTTAAAGGTTCTGGAATGAAATATTTCTTAACTAAATGTTTTAAAAATTTTTCAACGTTTCGCCCCAATTTTCGAAAAATTTTTCTGACGCCCCCTTCATACAGTAACAACGTGTTGAATTCAATAATGGGAAATTTTTATCATTTAAAAGCTACAATGTGACTTTAATTATAAACTATAAAAATTTGTCAAGTATTTTTAAAATCTGCAAATAATTTTGTACACACACAAAAACCCAGGGAATCATTAGTAATTTTTAAAACTTGTTCTTAACTTGGTATTGTTAAATTAATTATCAATTACATTTTGCAGTATTGATACATTTATAAGTATATTATATAATTGCAAATGTAAAATTTTTTATTATCTAAAAAGTATTTTTTTTCGATTTCTTCCAGTGGGTTAATTATTTTTTTAAAATATTTTATTTAAAAACTTTTCGATATGATCGCGCCCCCCCGGAAGATTATCACCCCCCCGGGGGGAAATTTAACTTTTTGGGAAACCCTGTCTTTACTGGATAAAGGGGGTGAGTTTATGTCTGGGTATTGCATCAACATCGGAAAATTTTAAGCTTTTTTGGAAAGTTCAGAAAAAAGGCAACGGGCGATAATAGAAATTGACATTTTAAACCTGTAGCAATAAAATGCGTATGACCCAAAAACGTGCGACATGACGCAACAATCTGTGAAAGTGGTTAAAGCGTATTATTTTAAACTTCTTAAGCATCAAACATTTTTCCAGGTAAATAATTTTTATTTGAGTTATTTTTTTCTTCCTCTGAAAATGTTCTATATATTTCTTTTCTTATAATTAAAAAAAAATGGAAAATGTATGTATTTGAATAAAGTTATAAATAAAATGTTAAATAAATGATTTATTGACTTTATATATCGAAGTTTACATGATCAATAGAGACATTCATTATGTAACTGAAAATCACACCCGAAATTGGGTTTTATACTTCCATACTAAGAAAATATCTTTAAGCTGCTTTAAATACAAGCAAATGAAGAAAAAGTTTTAAAGATTTAAAACTGAAAGAGAAAATAGTTACGTAGTAAAAAGAGGGATATTGTTGATTCGTCGTTTTGTTTTTAAAAATTATTTTAAAAGGAAAAAACATAAAATAGACAGATAGTTCTTACAAATTCCATTTTGTGAACAAATAATAAAATGTGTAAAATAAATTTAAAAGATTGTCACTAAAAAAATTTAAAATTGATGAAGTATTTGATATTTTTTAAAATTTATCATTAAACATTTCTCCCAAAAGTATCACAAATGACAAATGCATTTGTTAAAGACTTACCACATTTTTTGAGGGGGTTTTAAAAATTGTGGAAAAAAATAATGTTATTCGTTAATATTTTCCTTTTCTAGTTTTAGTACTAGAAAAGTTCTGGCTATTTATGCTCAACGGCTCAATGGGGCAACAGCCCGTGGGCCCCCAAAACCTACTATCCCAACTTTAGTATTCGTGTCCTTGGGCCCTGAGGGGGCATGAGCAGATGTTTGTCATGTTGTCCCGGGCTGACCGGCTTTTCCCCGTTTTAAATTCCGAAGCAAACTTGGTACTTATTTCTCCCCCCTGAAGGGGTGAATGACCGGGGTCAACCCCCGCCCAGCCCGGGGGTTTTAACCTCCGGGCCTGTGGTTGGGGAAACCGATGCACTGAACACCCAGCCACTGGGCTTATTTTGCATTTAATTGAGTTATGCGACAAGTAATCGCCAAAAAAGTTCACTCTATTCATTCTTAATTCTGATGTAGTAAAATCAAAATGATATGAATGCTTTTATAAATAAAAATAACTATAAGAATATTCATTATGGTTTGGGGTTTTTTTTGCCCGGGAAAAAAATACAAAATATTTTGCAAAATTTACATCGTATAAATTTGAAATAAATTTATTATGAAGCTAGGATGGAGATTAAAAAAAAGAATGACGTGAAATTTTTTTTGAGACGAAAAAAGCTTATTCCCCTTTCGTTTTAAAACAAAAAAAAAAAATAAATTGAATAATTCTAATTTAAACATTTTGTGTTTTAAAATAGGCCAAATAATTCATTTGTGGAAAAAGAATGTTTGTCTTTCAGTAATTAAAAGTTTGGTTTTTGTTGCTTGCCTTTTTCTATTAATAAATGGAACTCAGTTTCCAAAAAAGGGTACTTTTGCCCCTTGGAAAAATTTTTAAAAGAAAAGACAATTTTTTTTCCTTTTTTGTTTGAAAAAATTTTTCCAAAAAAATTTTAGATGAAAACTTTTCAATAAGTTGTTGGATTGGTAAATGAAAAGAAATTTTTCAGAAAAAATGAAATTTCCATTTTTTTTTTAAAATTTTTGGTAAAACCGTTTAAAAAATTTTTTCCCTTAAAAAAATTTTTTAAATTGGGCTAAAGGGAAAAAAAATTTTTTTTTTAATTGGTTTTTATTAAATTACTCAAATAAAAAATCATTTTTACCAACAAATTTTTAAAAGAAATTTTAAAAAATTTAAAATTTTTTGGTTTTTTCTTTTTTTAAATTTTTTAAAGGAAAGTTTTTAAATTTTACCCTTGGGGATTTTCAAGCAAAAAATTGCTTTTCCTTGTTATTTTAAAAATTTTTTTTCACTAAAAATTTGAAAAAAAAAAATTTCCCCAAAAAAAAGGATTTCTTTTAATTAAAAAAAAAACCAGAACCCTAAAAAAATTTATTTTTATTTAAAAATTTTGGGGGAGCAAAAATTTGAGTTTTTTGAAAAAAAAAACTTTAAAATTAGGAAACAATTTTTCTTAAGTAAAATTTGGAAAACAGTTTAAAATTTTTTTTTTCAAAATTTAAAATTTTAGTTGCCTTTAAAATCTAATTTTTAATTTGTTATGTTTTCTTAAGGTTTCTATTTTAAAACATTTTTTCCTTTAAAAGGGAAAAATTTTAACCCCCAAAAAAAATTTTTTCCCCAATAGAAAGGAAATTTTTAAAACACAAAGTTATTTAAAACCAAAATTTTTTTTAAAAAAATTTTTGAAAACACAAAATTTTTAATAAAAAAAGGGAAATTAAAAACTAAAAAACCCCCTTTAAAATTTCCTTAAATATTTTTTTTTTTAAGGGGGAAAATTTTAAAATTTTTTTTGAAACTTTTTAAAATTAAAATTGGTTCAAAAATTTTCCCAATTTAAATTAATTTTGGGTAACCCAAAATTCTTTTTTTAAAAATTTTAAACCAGGGGGCCAAAATTTTTTAAACAGTTCGATTTTTAATCAAATTTTTTTAGGGGGAAAATTTACTCCTTTTAAAAATTTTTCCAAAAAAAATTTTCCCCGGAAAAAAAATTAAATTTTTTAAAAACTTTAAAATATTGTTTTTAAAAAAAAATTTTAAAAATTTTAAGTGAGCCCAAAAATAAAAATAAATAAGTATTTTTAAGGGGGGAAAATTAAAGTTTTAAATTTGAAATAAAATTTTGGTCAAAATATTTCTAATTAATTCAATTTAAGAGTAGCAAAATGCTTTAAAATGAAACCGAAACCAAAACCTAAGCAGCTTCAGATATCTTAATAACTAATTAGTTATTAGGTGCGAAATTTCGAAGCAAACTTTCCAATGATATTGTCCAGAAGAAAATGCGGAAAAAAAAGTAATTTTGAAAGCTGTAGAGTACTTGTGTAGGTTTAAAAAAATATAAAAAAATCTTAAGCCTGCAGCAAATATAATAATAATAAGTACTTACTCAAGAGTTGGAAGAATATATTGCTTTCAGATTTGAATCAATAACTTTTTGTCTAAATCTTACATATTCTGATTTAGAATTGAGTAACTTATTCTCCAATTTTTTTCATTAATATGATTTGAATCGTTTGTACTTTTTACTATGTATGTACAGTCATACCCCCATTAAATGAATTCATTGGAACTGAACATTTTGTTCGTTAATTCGGGATCCAAACAAAATACAAATTTTTGCACTTACACTTTGCAAATTCTATGATGTACAACTACACAAAAAATATCCATGGTAGAAGTTACACACTTTTTACACACAGCTAAAAATACTATTAATGAATTATTACGCACCAGTTAATTGGAAATTTTAAATGATTGGTTGATTGATTGATTGAATATTAACGTCGATCTGTTAAGCTACACGAGGGCTTTTGGCGACAGACCACTGGAAATTTTAAATATTGACTAACAAATGTTTGACAACCTTTTTGATCCTTGACTAGAAACAGTTATTTTTAGACTTTACACAGAGAAGAAAATAATACTTCTTTTAAATCCTGTAGCATAAGGTATATTTTCAGTTTCTTTACAATGTTTTTTAATTTTTATTTCTAATGGGCTGCTGATTGGTGTTTTACCAATGCAGACCTAGTATATTCCTGGAAGTTGGTATCTCTTTTTAGTGCGGCACCATATAGGCGGATACTAATTGCCACAGGTAATTTTGACACCCAGTTTCCTCCCTAGGGAGGTACTTGAGCTCTGACGATGCGAACCTGTACTAGGATTTAATTTTACCAAGCCAAACCAACACTCTAGGGATCTTCTACATGCCGTATAATCATACGACATGACAGCTGTCGATGTTCTGCTTAATGAAAATCCACCGACTTTGGCCGGGGTCGAAACCGCAACCTTGCGTGCGGAAGGAAAGCGACAAACCAACCAACCACCCAGCCTGCGTTTCCTTACAATATAAAGCATTAGAAAAAGTAGCAGTTTTGATAGGAATTTTATTATCAATTTTTGCATCAGAATTGTTATTCATTGGCTGCGACAAATCAACATTTTCCTCAATTTCAGTTGCACAGATGAGCATCCATCTTTAAATTGTAGCATATTTGTTAAAATATTAAAATATCCCTTTGCGTTGTGGATTGGGATGAGAGAAGAATGGAATTTCCTGTCTTATTCAAAACTCACACGAGAGATTTTAGTTATGACTCATCTGCACCTGTAAGGTATAATCTATCCATCAAAGTCTGTTCCTTGCAAAAATATTCTATTTTTTTCGGACAAAAAAATAATTAGGTCATTTTTAAAAAATCCAATTTTTTTCTGATACAAACTAATAAAAAAAATGTTTGAGCTGTTGACATAAATCATTATTTCGGGGTTTATTATTCGTTAAGTAAGGGTTTTTGTTTGCCTTCATTGTAATCGAGGAAAGAGAAAAATTCGTTCATTTGTGAAATTCGTTAAATAGGGGTTTGGTAAATCGGGGTCCAGGTGCATTTATTTAATTTTATTAATTTTTTCAGATTTAAGTGCTAAAATTTCGTTGGTTGATATTATAAATTGTGAAAACTGATAGTTATAGGATACCAGCAGATACTTTGTTAAGATAAAATCAGGAGAAAGGAAGAGTAAGAAAAATTATGAGTAATTTTTTAAGATATTTTAAAATTAAATATTTTGCTGTAGATAATAGAGGTGTCATTCTAACAATTGTAGAAATAAAATACAGCAAAATATAATACAAAGAGTATTTCAGAATAAGGTAAAAGATTTTCAGTTTCTAAACATAGTGAGAGTTTGACGGTTTAATTTGAAAATCATTTCCATATTCATATATTATAAAACTAAAATAATCTATATTTCTTTTTATAGGCTCTAAAATTAGAAAGTTATGTATATGTTATTCATCGAGATTTTAATAATTTACAAAATAAAGATGGGATTATTGTATACATCATTTAAGTTTAATGAGTTAATTAAAAGCTTTTCCTTAATTAGAGTTAAGAATTTTGTTTCGGAAACACGAATGCTCATTTCGCCGGCCTAATTATCAGAATGCGTAACTAAATCTGGGGTGCTAATTTGATATGGCAGTGCTACGTGTCAAGGTGGTTGTTTATGTTCGCCAAGATGGGCGATAACATTATAATATGTTTATTTTGATATTTTTATCGCAGGGTTATGCTGTTGCTATGGGGGTAATAGGGCGATTAAGGAATCGCGACAAACAGCGCTTGGCGCTTAGCACTCCTATTTCAAATTTAGTCCCTTTGTGGAGTCACACATTCTGATAATTAGGCCAACGATATGTCATATAACTTTTAAAAATACTTCATTTGAAAAAAAAATTGATATGAAGGAATATGAATGATATCATTTTTATGTTATCGATACAAACTGGCGGCATGGGGGCATACTAAATAGCCATCGAACTGTAGTTCTCTCTTGAGGTTGCTAGAAGGGCAAGAGAGGTGGAGGCCCCTGACCACCCCCAGGTGTTCTCCCTCAAAATCAAGGAGGGAACTGACCAATGCGTACTCTCCCCTGCATGGTGTTCAAAGCCGCGGCCAGCAACAAGCCTAAATCTAGCCCCTCCCACAATGAATATCGTGGGTTTCGATCTGACAATATCGATCAGGTGGCTAAAGCAACAACTCAACACAGATACAAACTCAACTAATTATAACTAGAGTTATTCATCCCGTTGAAAAAATTAATCTTCAAAATTCGTTTTAATTAAATATCATTCGACTGTAATATAACGTTTGTTGGCATCAAATACACTGGTGTCCAAAATTAAGAGAATTTTTATATTTTGTCGATCATCTCTCTAGAACTACAGGACAGATTTTAATGAAATTTGGTGTATCTATAGACGGCTATTATAATAAAAAAGAAATATTCAACAGTTAAAATACACACGCACGATCGTGCAAAACACTCATTGAAGTCGGAAGGTATGGAAGACCAGTTTCAGGTCAGTCGGAAACCTCTATACCGACATTGTTAAATTGGCTATTTTCGATGTACCTTTTCGCAAATTCTTTTTCATGTATATGCTTGAAATTTTTCGTACAATTAAAATCCACATTTCTCATTATAAGGAAATGAGCTTTTAGCTAATTTTGAATTTTTTCATTATTATAACATATTTTATCAAACATAGTGAAATTTGACCCATTCGTCACCTAAAAGAATTTGTAAAAAATGCATTTTTGATTCTTTTTACAAAAGGTTCATTTCAGTATAAATTAGCCATCCTTATAAATATATCGTAAAAAATTTACATACCTGTGAAAAGTAGTTTCTCAGAAAAGGTACATCGAACATCAAAATTTACATTTTGAGATAAATTTATTTTAACGTATACAGTGAGACTTTAAATCGGCTATGAAACCAAAAAATAAAAGGCACGATTTACAATAAAAGATACATGTTTTGGTAAACATCCGACGTTCAACTTTTAAGCAAAAATGAAGTACTTTGTTTACATCTTTTGCCATTCAAATGAGCGTGGCCTAGTTTCAACGATTACTTAAAAATAGGTTTTAAGGACTTCTAAATACCCTAGAAGTTAAAGTAAGGTATTTTTATAAAGATTAAAATCTATACAATTTGAAAATGTAAAAATCTCAAATTGTCAAAAAAAATAAGATATTAGCTTTTCTACACCTCTTCAGAATATAACAAAAAATTTGGTTAATTGGGGATATGGTCCTTTTTTTCAGTCAAACATGCCTCACATCAGGATTTTATACTGTCAATAAGGGAATTTACGAGTTCCTGGGGCAATTAATCCCCCTCTTTCAGCAACTCTATTTTCAAACCTTGGATGGTTCTCGAAGGAGAGTTCCGCATTGTAATCTATATATTCTCGGCGCAATTTCATATGGAAAGAACTGGCCTTCTATATCAGCACTCCAATGTCCTAGAAATCAACTACTATGACAGTGGAGTCTTAATGGTATAGGGAAGCATAACGTTGGATGGCCGCATAGATTTCTATAACTTTGCAAGTTGCGCTGTGACTGCTGTGAGGTTTAGAGATGAGGTCGCTGTGCCCCGTGTTCATCTTTTCACGGTTGCCCTGATTTGATTTTAATGGATAATAACGCGAGGCACGTACAGCTCATCTGGTAGTTGAATTTCTGGAAAGGGAGTATATTCGCCGAATGAACTGGCCAGTTAGATATTCACACCTCATCCCCATATAGCATGCCTGGGAGGCTCTGGAGAGAGTAATTTCAACACATAAACCGCCTCCGAGAATCTTACAAAGTCTGAAATCAGAGTCGCTGGACGAGGGGAACTAATTGCAAAAGGAGCTCATACATTCCCTTATTTCCGGTATGAATTAATGGTGTGAAGACTGTTTATATGAAAGAGGGGACAGTACCCTTTTAAACCAATTTTTTTCTAATATTCTGCAACTGTTGTTTTATTTCTTCCGACTTCGAAGAATTGTTACGTACGATCCTGAGTGTATATTTCAACGGTCAATTGGTTATTTTTTTCATTATATCAGCCCTATATGCATACCAAATTTTATTAAAATCTATCCAATAGCTCTAGAGCTAATCAACAAAACCTAAAAATTCTCTTTAGTTTGAACAGGGTAGATATAGAGGCACACAAATAATGACACCATTAGTCATTTCTGTACTTCTGTATAAAAATAAAAAAACCTAAAATTTAGATTTAAAAAAAATCATGAATTTAATAAAAAAAATTGTGAAATTTAATCACTCTATAATGTTTTTACTAATACGTAAATTGAATTTTTCTTTTTATACCGTTCATAAAAAACAATAATTGATATTTAAAAAAAAATCTGCCCATTTAAACCATCGAATACATTTCTCAACAAATCTATGTTTAAAATTTTTTATTTCAATGGGTATTTTATTTAATACAGCCCTTGTAGTTAAGATATAGCTTGATTAGTAAATTTTTATCAAAAAAGTTTATTGTTTATAAATTTAAATTGAAGAAATTATTTCGAAGTTTCACAGTTTCTGAGGCTTCAATAGCAGAGTGGTCTTAATTCCAATAGTGTGGGTGACGTTTCCGAGTCATGGGCTCGAAACTTATTGCCGTATAGAGAGGCTGATGCAAGTTAAATCTGTGAAGGCTGAGTAGTCCCGTTGCCTAGATGTGGAAGTATGGACAGGTGTCGTACCAGGTCAGATGCCACTTAACTGTGGTTCAAAATTAAGTCGTCAATAGCAGTTGCTTTGCTTCAGATTGGGACGCACATTATAAAATAAAATCTCAGTTTTTGATTAAAAATTGTATATTTCCAAAAGTAATAGTTTTATTAATACCAATATTACAATGATGTACATCTAAACTAATTTCTCAAAACTTTATATTTGTAGGCTTTCTTTGCTCTTGTAAGATAATTAAAGATTCTGTGTTCTAAAATTATTGGATAATTGTAAAATTAACAAAAAATACCGAAATGATGCTGGATTTTTTTTTTTCTGCTTTCAAAAATTTTAAACTATAAGAGGTGATTAGTAACAATAACATTTAAAATTTAGAAAAAATATTGAAAAATACCTTCACGGAAAGAGGAAATATTTTGTAATGACGTTATTTATGGAAGATATATACACATAATTTTTTTAATCGAAAATTTAAATATTAGCAAATATTATTTTCTGCAATATGGTTTATAAATTTTCAGTACCAATAGAAACACAATATTTAGATTAATTTTTAGTAATAATATCACCATAAATTTTTAACAATTTTTCATCAGTATATTAAATTAATTATTAAATCTAGTATTAATTGTTTAAATAGCTATATAAAAACCAATTGCTTTGAGAATTGTGTCACTCCAGAGTGGTGATATTATGGAGACAATTACTCAATTCTTTTATGTCAATTAGCTATCTTGAATATGACCTTATTCAAGGGACAGTATGTCTTTTAATCTTTGCAACAAAGATGTTTGAAACTCTTATATGTTCACTGCTAATTGTAAAAAAATGCAACACCACGAAGGAATTATCAGAATTAAATGAATTTTGCTGCAAATATCAATTATAGGGTGTTACGTAAAATAGTAAAGTTCAGAGCCCCCGGGTATGCATGCGCAGCGTCCTCTGAACTGATGCTGAAAGCGTATAAATAGAGAGCTGTAGCGGGAAATTGTGAAAAAAGTTAATGATTATTTGTTAATGATGAACGTTTAGTGAGACTTAGGTTTGCCTTCAAGACGAAATAAGGAGAAATTCCACAAACTTACGGAGTTTGAACGGGGAGGATTATCAACCTTCCAGAAGGAGGATTTTCCTATCGCGCAATAGGAGCTCTTGTGCAGCGGAAGTTCCACAGTGAGGCAAGTTTGTAAGCAGTGGACCGGTGATCACTGAACAACTCGAAAAACTGGCAGTGGATGACGGAAGGTGACGTCAACGTGCGACGATCGACACCTACTCCGCATGACGATGAATGACCGTATAGCTTCCACCAGGGAGTTGGCAGTACTTTGGTCTACTGCTACAGTTGTACTAATGTCGATTTCGTCAATTCGTTGACGTCTGCTGCACCGTGGATTGCGTGCAAGGGTACCTTTATACATGATCCCCCTCATGGCAACCCATCGACGGCTGCGTCAATGGGATCATGAGCAAAGAGCCTGGCAAACTGATTGGCACCGAGTTGTCTTTTTAGATGAATAACGCTTCAATTTATGGGACCATAATGGCCGTATTCGTGTTAGACGCTATGCAGGTGAACGCTGCCTTCCAGAGTGCGTTATCGAACGACATAATGGGCTAACACCGGAGTTATGGTTTGGGTTGCGATTTCGTATCATGGATGATACAATTTGCTACGAATTGAGGTTAATCTCAATAGCAACAAGTACGCCCGTGAAGTGCTACAGCCCGTAGTCGTTCCCTTACCTCAAGGCATCCCTGGACCTATCTTTTAGCAGGATCATGCACGCCCATATGTTGTAAAGACTGTTCGAGACTTCTGTTCAGCCCAACGCATGCAACTTCTTCCTTGACCTTCTTATTCGCCGGATATGTCGCCTATCGAGCACGAGTGGGATTCGGTTGATCGGCGTCTTGCTCGTGATCCTCGTCCTGCAACTTCGAAAGACGAACTTTTGCTGCGCGTACAAGCAATATGGAATTCTCTTTCACAAGCAGACCTTCAAAATCTGTTTGACTCCATGGCACGTCGTATAGCAACACTTATTGCAGCGCGTGGTGGCTACACTAAATACTGATTTCGGACACTTAATATTGTTTTTTGCTTTGAAAATTTCATCATGTATTTGTACTAAAAAAGTCGTTTGTGCATTAAATTTAATTTAATTCTGATGATTTTTTCATTGCGTTGCTTTTTTTTTACAAAAAGCAGCTTATATTATTGAATGTGTACACTTTCAACAGAAGTCAGAAAAATAAGTATATTCACTATTATATAGAGCACTCACTCTATACATTTAGAACAGGGGTAGCCAACCCGTGACCCGAGGACCGCATGTGGCCCACCTTTAATAAATTTGAGGCCCGCAAGATTCAATACTACTATAAAAATGCGAATATTTTGTGCAATTCTTCCATTTTTAGTATAGAGTTTTGTAATAAATAAATCCCATAACTGTTTCTATTTTATCAAGTTACCTCAGTTTCAATTCAATAATTGTTTGTAATGGGTCCAAATCTAATATAAAGATATACATTTCTTTACGCGACCCACGGGACTATAATATTTTTCCTGAATTGGCCCGCATGTTCATTTGGGTTGGCCATCCCTGATTCGGAAGATTACCTTGAGAGGTCAGAAAGTATTTCGGAGAAGCAATTAAGCTGTTGTAAGTCCCAGTAGTTTCTTGACAGGCGTCACTCAATACTTGTATTATAAGTTATAATTTATAAATGTTGTAAAATATTGTTGAATATATAAGTAGTTCACAAGAAAGGGTCAAAAATAAAAATAGATGATGTACATGTGATGAAAACGCGAAATACTAATAGTATTTTGTGCATTGAATATTTCATTCAGGAAAAAAATACAGGCTCCACTAGAGTAATAACTCAATAATACATTGATCTATCTCTTGCCCTGATGCAAGCTATTATTCAGCTGTGCATTGAGACTTAGAGTTGTGGGGAGTTTTCCAGTGGGATATTGATTGTCATACACATTCCAATCAGTGAGTTACATAAAGTTTGTTCATACGTACGCATCAGGAACTGAGATTGCCGATTTAAGGATTATTCTGTTATTGTTCTCGAACGATCAATACTTTCTTATATCTCTCAACGACCATGACTCTGTTACTCCCGCCAACATTGTAAAATGGTTAAATTTCTAAGACAGTGCTTCTCAAACTTTCACTATATTTGACCCAATGTTTATTCATAATTTTTATCGCACTCCCCTCTTACAACAACTATGTATAGAATGCAATTAATGTACTTCAACGCTAAAGTTACAATTCGACTTTTTAATTATAAACTGCACAAGTCATCAAGACAAGCATTGTATTTTGTATATAATTTTTTATATGATGAGCTCAGGGAAGTCACTAGTTATTACTAAACTAATCTCAGTAGCGCAACAGTCCTTAAGGGCCAACGTATACTGTACCCAACTCAGTTTACGGGACCTTGAGCGCAGAGATGTTGAGCAGATGTTTCGATCAGGTAGCCAGTCTGACGAGAAAACTTCATTGTTTAGTTCCCAAGCAAGATTGATACACCTTTTATCGACTCACTGAAGGAAGGAAAGGCTGAGTCGATTTTGTAAAGCCCGGACCTGTGACGTGGAAGTGCGATACCCTACTCAACAATTGGGTGACAGTGATTACTGAACTTGTTTTTAATTTATTGATAAATTAATTATCAAATACATTTTTCCGTACTGATACATTTATAAGTATCTTATATCAGTGTGAATATGCATTTTATTTTTTATTATATCATAATGTATTTTAGTTTGATTTCTTTCAGTAAATATGTAATTAGTTTAAACCTTTTATTTTCTACTTTGCAATTTGATGGTGTCCCCCACAGTTTGAGAAACTCTGTGCCACGATCCAAATGTAGAGCGATCATGCGATTAGATCACCATGATTCCTTTATTGCAATTGCACTTCCTGTGTTAAATGGTGCTACTTGCTTGTATTGCTCACATGATTTCATCAAAGAGGTATTGATGTAGTTCACATGTGACGTATTCACTAGAAAATTTGTCTTAGCTTTAGAATGTCTTATATACAATCCTAATTCTTTGTTGCAATACACTGCACCTATAGTTAATCAACCATTGGCCACAAAGAAGTAATCCCATATTCTATCGTAAGTGAGTGTTAATGTTACAGACATTGAAAATATTAATGCTCCACATTGCGTTCTTTTAGATATATGTGTTGATCTTAAAACATTTAAGATTGGGCTTTGCGAAAACAGCAGTGTTATATATAACGGAACAATTTCCATGATTTCTTTTCAGATTAATCTTTTCTTAAGTCATAGTAATATTTGGATGGTTGAAAAGGAGACTTAAATTTCGCAATTCAAAAAGTGGTTGCGTAAATAAGAGAGTATAAAGATGGCAATTTTGCTGGCAAACTACTTATTTTGTAAAATATATATAGCGATGGAATCATAATAAATTTAATATATTACACAAACTCTTATGCGTCGTATTAAATGTACTACTTTTAAGTAATTTTTTTTTGGAAAAAGTTTGACGGGGGTAGATAAATTTTTTGCAAATAAAGACAAACGAAAAATTTTAAAAAAATTTTTTTACCCACATACACCAAAACCACAAAAATTTAAAAAATTCAAATATGGGGTCAATACGAACATACATACAAATAACAGATAATAAATGTGCTTTGCATTTTTTATTAGAGGAAATTAATTACACTCATTCTTCTCTTTTTTAATTTTTGAAATTCTTTTCTTCTTTAAAAGAAACCCTTTTAACCCGTGTTTTCCTAGAAATAAAAATTATAAAAAAATATAAATTTTTTAATTGATATTGTACAATAAAAATTTTTTTTTGGTTTTAAAAACTGTATTGTACATTTTAACCCCCCTACCCAGGAAAAATTACATGACCCCGCTCCCCAATGTCAAGGGTTTTTTGGGGAAGAAATTTTAAAAAAAAAAAAACAAAAAAGAGTAAATCATTCTCTGAAGCAAAATACTTTCGAAAATGCTGTCTAGGTTATTGTATTACTTGCCAAAGTTTTACGAATATTTTACTGAAAAACAATGTAAAACCAAAATTTTATATTTGGAAAGACAGGGAGAGGCGGGCTATAGGCAGTTAACGCTTTTGCTGGGCAAGGTTTTTTTATGCGCCAATGGCAGTTAAGGGGGTTTTTAATAACTGCAATTAACTAGGATTGCTTAAAATATATTATCACAAACATCTTCAAAAAATCCAAATGATCATTTAGATTTTTTAAACTAAAAAAAAAATCCCAAAAAGTTGAATTATAAAAATAAAAAAATTCCTTTGGTAAGCAACTTATTGTATATTTTTAAAAATAATTTTTTGGGGAAAAATGGACACTATAACCCCCTTTAAAAAAATTTATATTAAATTTTTTAAAATTTTAAATTTTGTAAAAAAAATTAATATAAGAACAGTTTTCTATACTTTTTCAATTATATTTTTAAAATTTATTTTTTATTCACTGTTGGAAAATGAGAATTTTCAACGTAATTCACACATTATTTCTAAAACTTTTTGATATAAAGAATAATGAAAATATTCAAATTGAAAATTATAGGTACAGTCATATTTTATTTGATGAGTGAACTATAAATCTAAAATTATTTTATTTTGTTTTTATGATTATCAGGAATATTAATACGTAATATACTAAGAAACTAATGTAAAAGATATCTTAATAAGAACCTTACTGAATTTCTCAGAATTACGATTATTTGCCATCAGGAATTATAGATTTCTAAGAACATATCTTGTTCAAACGTGCGTTTATTTTAAGTATCACTTTTGATGTATATGTTTGTACTTATGGTGCAAAGAAAAAAGTAATGAAGTTTAAGAGCCTGCGGAAAAAAAAGTATTAATTTCATTATTGATATTTTAAACATATAAAATGGAAATAATAAAATAAATAATATCGATATAAAAAAAGTTCTGTTTAAATTCCTTTGCTTCTTTCTACAATTATTTATTGCTATTTACTATTTCTACGAGAGGTTATCGATTGATTGAATATTAACGTCGCACTGTTCAGCTACACGAGGGCTTTTGGTGACGGACCACGTAATTTTAAACCATGGTCAAGTGACGCGGACGACACCTGAGCTGGCAACCCCCTCTTCTAACTACCACACCCACCAACGGGAGGACGTTTCAGCTCTCGACAGATTTAACGTCATCGCTGCCTAAAGGCGGGTCTTTTGTGGGACTGGGCTCGAACTCGTGACAAGACAAGCCACGATCCGATACCTATACCACTCGGCTACCGCGGCCACGAGAGGTTATCGAAGGTGCATTGGTACTAAACTGATAGACTACATTATTGATATTTATCCTAAATATTCGATTGAAAACACTTAAACCAGTATTTCTTAAACTTTGAACACTTGCGACTCTATTTTCAAACCTAATTTTCATTGCGCCTCTCCCACCCCACCACACAATAACTCTGTATTGAACCCAATAATAATGTTTTATTTGACGCTTTTTTTCTACAATATAACTTTAATAATAATAACAAACTATCAAAACAAGTATTAAATTTTGTGTATCGAACTTTAAGTAATATATATTTTAATTAAGTTACTTTTAAGTATAATATATACTTTAAGTAATAGGATATGTATATGTTATTAAGTAATAGATATTTTAAGTAATAGTATATGTATATGTTACTTTTAGGTAATATATAGGATAAGTATATTACGTTACTTTTTCTTTTTAACACTAGAAAGACTTAAACTTAGTATATATACCTGTATTGTGTGTGTGTGCCCAAAAGAAGAAGTAGTCAAAATGACTGCATTGTGAAATAATGATTAATGTGTAAAGAAATTTGTTTAAAATTAATTTTTAATATTTTTTTTATATTTTTTAGTCATATAACAAGTTATTAGTAAATATTAACAATAAAAAAAATTTCTTCACTTGGAAAAAAATATATATTCTAAAAAGTTCTAAGAAATTGTTCATTATATACGTAATGTTTTTCTAATTGAAATTGAAAAGTAGTCAAAATGACTTCCCTTGGTTGATTAATCTAGTGTTAATATTTAAATTGTGACTAATTGCAATAATTATGCAACTTGTATTTTATTTTTTATTATATCAGAATTTATTTTGTTTTGCTTCTTTTCAGTAAATTAAAAATCTTTCATTTTCGACTTTTTGATATGCTCTCATCCCCCCCTCAAATAGGGTTATTACGCCCCCTAGAGAGGCCTGCCCCACAGTCTAAGAATCGCTGACTTAAACTTAATATTTGTATCTATATTATATGCATAAAAAATTATGGGATATGTCTGAAATGATTGGTTTTGAAGATATATTTGCATGTTTTATTAACATAATGACTAACATTGTTTCAAGATGCATTTTTCCTCAAGATAAGTATGATTTGTCTTCCGCCTGTATTATAACTTCGCCTCAATTTCTATATCCAACCACCTATAACTGAGGATCAAATGCAATGGCTATTATTATTAGATGCGGGGAAACCTTGACAATTATTGAACCTCATTTAATTACTAAGAGCTGGCAACAGATAAGCATTTAATGTGCTATTAAATATCAGTCTCTGATATTAGTTATAATGTGTGATAGCTCAGTAATATTGCAGAGTTGTAAACCATTGATTCATGTATATATTCATTTTCATTACTGTTTAATCTCTCACTATATACTAGTTATAAAATGATTTTGAACATACATGTGTAGCGGTACTTATAATAAATCGTTTATGTCTGTTTCATGGTAAATATTAAAATCGTGAATTTTATTCATAATTCTGTATACGTTTGAAATTCACTTTGTGCGAAAATCCATGAAAATTCTTTTCTATCTTACTTTGGAGCAGATGAGTAATGTGCTGTTCATATTTTCTTTGTAAAAAGGATGGATATACTTCAATTATGGCAAGAAAAGTATTTTATTATAAATAAGCATCGGATTTAAAAGACTTATGCTCCTTAATTTTTGAAAGAGAATGGAAATTTAACTTAGTATAACATATTAGAGATGTTTTAATTTGAGTATTTTTATGTAAATCTATAATTAAGTTATTCAGAGTTCAGAGAATTTCCAAGTACATAAGACCATATTTTCTGTAAATAATCCTTTTATAATAAACTTACTACTCTATTTAGACCCACAATATTAAACATAAATCCAAAAATCAGGTCAATTCATGTACAAATGCAGAAAAACACACTCTCACAATGCAATTATTGTACAATCATTCTCAAAACTGAATTTTTTGGAGAGTTTTTGACCAATTATGTTGCGTTAAAATAAGTCAAGGGAGTGAACTAGTAGTATTTATAATATGATGTATTATTGACTACAATTTTCACTAGCTACTTATGAATAGAAAATGAAATTTAAAGAGGCAATAGATAAGAACCATTAGGCGAGTGTTGTAAAATTCTAAAATCTTACTTACATGTGTGCTCCAGCTACACAATCAAAATATGTTACAAAAACAGTATGCTTGAATGTGCGGTACACAAAAAGGCATGGGTATTGTTTCTATATCAGGAGAGCCTGGACTTTCAACAAGTTTCCCCCTCAAAATAAAATACTACGAAGAAAATTGCACAAAAATGGTTGAACAATTGAGTTTTCGAAAAGAATATTGTAACTTTTCAATTGAAAAAATAATGTATGAAATCATACAGATTCTTTTATTTCCCAATTATAATTTGCTTTTAATCGAAACCAAAATTTTATCTGAATGTTGAAAAATGCTAAATTTTAAATTAATACTTCACATAGTTATGGAATTCATAATACTAGTAAAATAGAGCTAAATTATTCTATATTATTCATAGGGAGTGTAAATTTATATTAACTTAGGTATTTCTAGAAATATGTTTTAAAACAACAGTGAGAATTAAACATTTCTTTGAAAATTCCTTAATGTATTTTAATTTCTTTGCAAATGAAAAGTCATAATATTAGATGTATTGTATCGTTTTATCAATATATATAATAGAAAACTACCCTTTGTTTCACTAAAAGATAAAAAGAATTACAATATAGACAGTTTTATCTATGGAATAGAATCAACGGTAGCAGTAATACTAATGTTTCTACAAGCTACAAGTTATATTTATGATATAAAGGAAACACTGGAAGTAATGTAGTAGGGAATCCCATCTTAATCGTCGATCAGAGTTCAAGATTTCAAGAATTTAGCTTTCATCTTTTTTTTTTTAGCAATACACTACTTAGCCATAGGTTAAGGATAATTCAGGATCACGTAAAATCAAACTATAAAATATAAATGGCACCATAAAATAACTATACACTTCTTCCAAGAATCAGATACAAATTGCAAGAAGCCTCCAGATGACACCTAAAGCGCATCAAAAATGGCGAAATTATAAAGGAGAGGACATATAAAAGGAATACCACCACAGGCAAAGAAGAAGAAAAATTATTTCGCAAGTGCTTTAAAGAGCCTTTCAGTGCAATAATCATATCTATATGGCCAGCACATAAGGACGCATTTGGATGGTTTTGCGTGAGTAGCAGACTTATCAGCCAAATCTGGAAATGTAGAATTACCCAGATGGAATTATCATAGGGAATCCGCAGATTATCATCCTCCATGCACTTTAGTCAGAGCAATTCCAGGTGATGGTAGCCTTAATTGGGCAGATTCAAAACACAGGTTGGCCCGAGTTGTTACAACGCCGAGTGAGGATTGGCATTTGTCAGTTAAAAGTAGAGCAGACGGAGAACAGCGGCATCAGAACTGTCACGTCAGGTCTCTTCATCCACTGGTGACAGTTTCAAGGCGAGACCGTATACAAGCCTTCGGTAAGATTGAGTCTATATTCTTTTCAGACCTGACAAATGTATATTCCTACACTTACCGCAGCTCATATCACATACTTGAGAAGTTGGCTTATGGGTAAGAGGCATGCATTGCGGACAAGCGTAACCCATAGGATTATGTGATGATGTTTTCTGGGCGAGTCCAGATTTAGTTTGCAATCTAATTATCACCCAGCCTTTCATATGGAGACATGGCTACCCGTTACCACTGTGGAGACAGCATCATTGGGCCGTTTCGAGGGTTTAGGTTTACTCGTTTGGGTGGGGGATTATTCACAGGCCCCAGGGCTTGGCTGCATGGCCCAGGGGTTGGGAACCATGTACCGTCTATCAAGGACGTCATTCTGGGGACATTCTTTAGAAATCTTTCTTTCCAGGCACCATGAAAACGGAATTTGTATTTTATGTGGATGGCACACCATCCTCCCACGCCTGTAAACATCTCATTGCAGGCAGATGCCTTCTGATCTAGGGATATCCCCGTATGGTTTGGCCAGTATTCTCGCCGGATTTAAATTCAGTAGAGCAATTGCCAGGATGGCCTTGGCCGATGGGTTGCAGCCTGTCAACCACCTTCCCACATGTCTACCATGGCAGGGAACATTTATTTTATGATTGGAAATGATAGCTTTTGGGGTCAGATCGATAATTTAATACTCCAGCATGCCTAGGCGTTATACGGGGCAGTATTGCGTCAAATCCTGGGGAGACATACTATTATTTAGTGCCATCGTACGAAGCATGTAGTATTGGGTTTTAAGGGAAATGGGGTATTTTCGTAATTTACCCAAGATTCATGAGAATTTTATAGATCTTATTCAAACATAATACCAACTTTTTTGCTCTTTACCTTTTTGTGAGGCTGTAAAAGACAGGAAATGATAAATTTGTGTTTTGCCCGTTCTTTCTTTGCTTGAACTTGTGCATTATCCCTTAATGTATGGATATGAGTGTATTTTGTGAGTTCAGATATGTCTATATGGCTATATACTGAAAACTGAAATTGATGTATCCTGAATTTGCCAGAAGGTTTTCAATCTAGTTGAGTGTCCTTCCTATTATTAGAGAAAAGAGCGTTATTTGATTTCTCAATCCAAAAGGGAAATGTTTCAGTCTCTTAAAGAGCAGCATGATCTTTTTTAAGATTAAGTTGAGTATTAGATTTTTAATTTTATTCAATATGAAAAGTAGTATTTAACTGAATAGTAAACGAAATATATTTGAATTCCCCAAAGGAATAGAATTATTTTTTATTCTAAATTTTAAAATTTTTCAACACTAAGGTATGACGTTATACGAATTAAGCATTAATAATGGCCGTAGAGAGAAGTTAACATGAGTTGAATCCAGCCAATCTATGTAAAAGGAAATGTACGAAAGCATAATTCTCTTTTGTGTGAATAAAAGCAGCATTGTCTTTACTGGAAACAAAGACTATAACTATAGATTCCAGGAACATAGAATTTCATTATAAATCAAAATTATGCCCAAGCGTATTTTATTGCTAAAAAATTACTTGGAAATCTTTTATGTAAAATACAGCTTCAGTTTCGCTAAAATCAAATATTTTTCTTACTTTTGATTTGCATGATTATATATTTCTTCTCAACATACTCAGCATACTACATCTTCATATAAGTCTTTAATTGAAGCATTCTTGATTTGACAGCTAATCTCTTAGAATTTAGACACAGAGATTTACAAAAGTACGATAAGCATTTACAAGGAGGTAGGCTATTTTGTTCATAAAGGAATCAAGACTACCCTCCTAAAAATTAAGCCTCGCAATTCTTCTTAGGAATTAACTTACAGAACCACATTTCCCTCATTAAAAGATACATTAGGAAACTTAAAGACTGATAAGTAGAAAAGATCCAGTCTCAATATTTAGCATCAAGGGAATATCCAGATTCAATAAATAATGGAGCTCACGGGTACCTTCTGGCTATCTGAGGGATTATATCTAGTCCCTCTCTCATTTGCATCTTGGAAGGTTTCTTCTAAATCCTTCTTCACAACTTCATCACTGCCGAAAATGGAGTCAGGAAGGTTTTTTTTCCGTTTTTAAAATGATGTAAACAGTGATTTTAAATAAATGTTAGGAAAGAAACTTTTTAGGGGAAAATATATTTAGGAACATAAATTTTGCATAAATGTAGGAATTTGTCCCTTATTATCCTATCGCATTTTTCTAGTAGAAAAGCGAAAAAAGAGATATTAGTAGAAATATAGTATAATGTGACTTAGTAGGGCATAATAGTTTGGTATAGAATTTTGAGATCTGCTTATTAATGGTTTTATTTTTTCTTTTTGCTTTTCCAAAAGGCCAGATTTAAGCTTTCCGAGTCACGAGTATGATAGATATCTAATTTAAAACTTCAGTCATTTTCATTATTTGTATTTGTATACTTTTCTGGCACGAGATTTACAGAGCAATACAAAAGAGCGTAACATATATCCTATAATATACAATTCCGGACCTCTATACTTGGCACTGAAGTCGATACGTCCCAAAAGTTCACAATTTATATGAAATTCATTTATATATAGAGTTCATTTTTCTACTTTTTCTTAGCGAAAAACCACAAAAAAGAAACAAATTTTAATTTCATAAAATACTATGTATTAAAAATTAATTATTCACATTTTTGTAAAATTAATATATATTTATTTTATATATATTTATCTAAAAAAAATGCAAGAGATTTGCCTACTTGACGCCTTTATATCCACTACTAAAAGAATTAGAATTTTTTCTTTGAAGTACTCACTTACGTTTTTAACATTTTTTTCGTACTATAAGAGCAGAAATACCAGTACGATTAAACACAACACAAATAGGTAAGGACTAGTTAAAAGGACGCAGGGGTAAAACAACTCCGCACAAGGTAAGAAAGGGATACCAAAGATGGATTTCCAGTGGAAATGGACAATGGGGTTCAAGGTTTACACTTCTTGGATAGAATGCAGAATTCTATTGCTCTCTCCCGTGGAGTTAGGCATCCCTAATACAAAAGTATTCCAAGATTTACTTGAAGCCCTATAAAATTATGTTAGAAGAAGGAATAATTTAAGAGCAATCCACAAAATGCTTTAAAATAGGAAGAAAAAAATTTAATCCTTAAGAGAAAAAAACTCATTATATAGAAAGTACATAGCTGTAGGAGGGGTATTTTACGAAAATCGTAGAGGAAATATTCTAGGTTCCAGGGAAAAAGGATTCCCAATATAAAGTAAAATTCGCAATATATAGAGGGATCAGCAATATGGAGGAGTTCGACTGTATATATATATATATATGTATATATATATATAGTAGTCATTTACATAACCATTTATCATAAAGATTAATTCCCAAATCCTGTATTTCAGTTTTAAATACATTCCAGTAATATAAATTCGCCTTTTTTATACAAAAAGGAAATAGATTTGAGTATTGATTTTAAGAATAAAATAGTATTAGAAACTAAAATACATTTTAATGTCTGGATTTAAAAGGTGGTAATTAATTACCAAGAAATATTTCAAAACTAAAAAACTAATTAGAATCATATGATACCGCTAAAATATATAATACTTTTTTAAAACAAACCATTTACTACTTATTATTCCTAGATTTTCTGTTAAGTAATCCTAAAAAGAGATAGATAAATATTATTATAAATCAAGGAACTTTAAAGCTTCATCATTTCACAGAAGTACTTACACAATAATGGCTACGGATAATAAGAGAGAAATGAGCTATGAATGAAACCATTTATCAAAATATGAATTATTTTTTGATGCATTTAGAAGCTATTTTACAATAAAATCTTTAGAAATGTTTTCCAGCTATACAGTTCAACGTTTTGGAAGAGCATGTTGAGAGTACTTAGGGGAATTTAGATTTGTATTATCAAAGAGTATTTTTAAAGGGAGATAATAAAACCTTTTCATTTCAACTTACAAATGAAATCATGCACAGGAAAATTTAAATCGGGTAAAAAAAAAATTTCCCTTTTGAAAAACATTAAAGGGAAAAACATTTTTTTTTAAAGTTTCTCCCTTTAATGTTTTTCCATAAAAATTTTTTTAAAAAAAGAACAAATTAACTAAAGCCTATACGCAAATAAGGAATCAGAGAATAAGTTATCTCTTCCGAACACCTCACGCACATGAGGCTTGCTTGACATAAAGAGCAGTGTCGCTGTAGTCAGCATCTGTGTTAGGAGTACTTCACTTGATTCGGTGGGAGATTTGTGCGTAAAAAGATATTTTTCAAACGCATTTCTATTTTTGTAATGTCTTTGTGCCTGTCGTCATCATCTACACGACGCCATAATAGAGGGGATAGTTGGAAGACTCGAGGCGGGCCAATCAGAGGCTACCAGCTCTTGGAACCTCTTGGATTAGAAAAATTCAGTGTACACTCTGTGGAAAAAGTTTATAAAGACAGGAACAGTAGTCCATCGATTTGATCCAATGCCGCCAAAAGAAGCAACAGCGCAGGCTCAAGGCCATTATTTAAGATTTCACAGCCAAAGGATAGATCCGTGAGCAAAGCTGACATAATTGTCCCTCAACCCAGGGGCATCTTAAGACTTCTTGAGACCCTGGACCCTTAGTCAAACGTAGACTCACTGTACTCCTGCAAGTAGAAACTCCACCTGCCAATCCCGCATAAAATTACATGAGTGCATAGTATTCATTTATTTAAATACTCATTGAAGAAATACAATAGCCCGAAACAAATATCGCACTTATAATCGCACAAACCACTCGAACGACTGCCGCCGTTAGACTGAATGAGTAATGATAATGTATGGTGGTAGCCTAGGCCTATACATGGACGACTGTCATTAAATATAAACAGTTCACATATCGTCCGAAATTACCTGTTTTTCGAAGGATACAACCGGAAATAACATTTGACTGTTGAAATTATTCGAAGTAAGATATTATTAAGCTGAGTCGAGAACGAGGCGAGCCCCTATTGTGGCCAAGGCCCTGGCCCTGGGCCGGGTCCATGCATTAATACGTCCCTCTGCCTCAACCTGTATAATGCAGCAGAAACATCCATTTCTCTGATAAAGTCATCCGAATTCCAGTACAGTGGCACCTTGGCTACAAGGCGCACACGTAATCCTGAATCTTTTTGACTGGCCAACACACCAAAGGACCATCTGGCGCGGCCTTTGAGAACTGCCTTTCTTGGACAAAGGAAGATGGGGGCAGATGTAGTAGCTGGTGATTGTTTCATCTCTCTCAGTGTATTTAAAAGCAATTAATGCATAAGAGATAGATACATTACTTTTTGGAATTATTTTTTAAAGTTATATAAAAAAAGAATATAACACGCACGCACACACACAAAAATTCAATTTTTGTTTTGTGTATATGAGCCTAAGGGGTGGGAAAATGGAGCTGTTTCATTGTGTGTGTGTGTGTGTGTGATTCACTTAAGTTATCTTATTTAACAATAATGGAAGTACGAGATTTAGTATATTAAAGATTTTGAGAGTGAAAGTAATTTTTAAAGGCATTTACCTTTTCCTCATTTTAAATTTTTAAGCCAATGTACTAATAACTAAATCAACAGAAAGAGCTAAAATAAGTTATAAATATATTTTTATAAATATAAATGCAAAGAATAACATTTAATTTCTCATAATGAGTACGTTACATACACAGTCATCAAAATAAAACACCTTAAAGAAGGGGTCCGACTACGTTCGGAACCATGTGAGATTTTAAAAAGGCGCATAAATGGATAATTTCATTTTATTTAATGTCACTTAGATTAGAATGCATGCTTATAAAATTATTTTTAAGGACATTTGGACAAAAGGAAATATTTAAATGCACTATTTTGCAAAAAGTAACTTAGAATGGCTCCTTTTCAAAATGTTCTCCTTTTATAAAAATGCTTCTACAAAAACCGTATATTTCACTTGCCATAAAGTAAAAGATTTCTCAGAGAAGTCTATACTTCTAGGATTTTTAGAAAAGTCACATTACTTTCAAGTTACCCCAATTAGAATAATTATCCAGCATTTTTTTCTTTAAAATTACTCCCTCTATTTGTATATAAAATATGGATAAAATCAGCTACAAGTTATATATACAAAAATTACAAGTATATAGCCTCTGTAGGGGATGTCCCCAGGCTACATACAGGCAAAATATTATTCACTTAATCCGATTTTTTTTTTAAATATAGGTAGACATCAGAAAAAAGCCACACATTACAAGGTTTTATCCTATTAAAGAAACTTATATATATATATATATAATGAAAAGGATTCACACATAATTATTTTCATCCTTTAAAACACTACAAAATAAGGTAATCCAGTTATTATTAAAAGAACATAAAACAAAATATCACTGCTTAATGCTGCTTATAATTTCCTAAATGTAAGATTTGAAGCATTTACTAGACTATAAGAGGAATCATTTGGAAGAAGAGAGAAAGTTGTCTTATATAAATATTTGCACTATAAAACACGAGATCTACCTAATTATAGGAATGGCCTTATTGTTTTGATCCTGGGCCAAGTTAGGGGAGAGGGGCGGCACACAGGCTGGCAACCCCTTCTCTTGACTATCACCAGTAGGAAGGACAATAGGCCTCATTATTTTTAAACGTGCATCAGCCCTTCTAGGAATGAATCTTCAAGTGGTACCAGGACTCAGACCCGCGACACTCTCGCTGCGGAATTCACTGACCATAATCTAGGCTGCCACTGCCATAGGAATTATGTGAAATTTTATATTGGAAATTATCTTATGAGAGAGAAAAGGGTGCATATATCTAGATTCTGATGTATTTGCATTTTACCTTTTATTTCTTTATTATTATACAAAGGAAATACTTACATATTTAAAAGTGCTGAGTTACCCAAAGGCTTATTTATTATCAAGATTATTGACAGATTTATTTATTTACAACATCAGGACAGTCGTTTTAAAAACCTGTTTAACTGGGGAATTTTAAGCCAAAGGAATTTTTCAAAGTATAATGAGTTATCAGATGCGAAATATGAGTGAGGCATCCAAAATATTGACAAAGTATTTTTTTTTTAAAAGGGGAAATTTAAATTATTGTGAATTCTTTATTAGAATAAATAACTATAAAAAAATCAAAAATTAATAAATGTTTTAAAGTGAATATTTTGATAAATAAATAAACAATAACGAATAATTTTTTCAAACCTTTTTTCTTTTCAGGTCGTTTTAAAAAAAGCCACATTTTTACGTTTGATGAAAATTTTCTAATATCAGGTAGTTTTGTTTTCCCTCGACTATACATTTACGAATAATTTTTTTAGAAATTTTAGGGAAAGAAAATGGGTTTTACTCATAAAAATCATTAAAACTATTTTCTATACCAAAACATAAAATCGACGCACCGAGTAGGAGTTGTCCGATTTCGACAAAAATTGGTGGATTTGAAAAATACATATTGGAAAACAAATGATTAAAACTCCCGAAAAAACTGAATGATGATTTCAGTTTGACCATTACAAATTGAAGAAGTCAATAAGACGTTGGTACACCTCGGGCCTGGATGCCAGCTATTACCCGGCGTGGCATAGACTGATAATGTACCCGGATAGTATGCTACAGAATTTCGTGCCAAATTGTTACCAACTGCTGGGCTAAATCGTCAACATTCCGGGATGGTTGCAATAACCTTCCCTTAACGTCCGAAATATGCTCTATGGAAAAGATATCAGGCGACATAGCTGCCAAAAATGAGTAAGGTAAAGTGAAGAGAATTCACAGCAACAAACGTACCTTAAGTGGAAGGACATTATCGTGTTGGAAAGTAAGTCCTGAACGGATATAACCAGTTGCAGGATGTCGTCAACATTCCGCTTTGAGGTTAGTGTATTAGAAATAATTACCCAAAGTGTCCATCTATCAAAAGAGATGCCACCCCCGGTCATAACACCCGTTTGTCGGCCTGTGTGGCTTGCGGTAGTCAGGACAGAATCCCCATAGTACCCCGCGCTCCAAATATGCTGGACGCGTAAGGTCGTAGTCTAAAGTTCCACGTTGTATTGAGCCCAACACCACCGCAGTCGGACTTAACGATGTACTGATGGTAGCAACGTAACTGTTGTAGCGAGCATAAATTCCGTTCTCTCAGTTATCTGTGGACCCATGGTGAATAGTTGATAATGACGAATCTGGTGCTGTGAAAGCTGCTTTATCAATCGCTCTATCTTCCCGCTCTATTATATAGCTCTCGATCGATCGTTACCATTCTGACGCTGATATCTGCCGTTGCTGATCCACTCTTGCCAGTATCAATTAATCGCAGCATCTCTTAAGCCCAGATGTCGAGCAATTGTTCGATTCATCCCACCAGCTTCTTTCAATCTCCAAAAATGTCTGTCTTCAATCTTTCTTTGAAACTCTGACATCTACTCGTAATGTGCACGAATCCTTCGGCATGGCATTGTTGCAGCCGAGGTAGGATATCGCAGTCGAAATACAACAGATATTTTGACCTTTAGATTGAGAATCCTAATCTTATACACAGCTACTGAATGCACAATTCTAATGCGCTGGAGCTCCTTCTATTCATTCTTTGGATATGAGATTTGAATCGATTGCATATTCGACTTATATGTCTTTGCATACAAAATTCCATAAAAATCGGACAACTCCTTCTTGGTGCTTCAATTTTTTTTTGTTTTTATTTTCCATTCAACTACTCAACTTTTAATGATTAATTGAGTTCAAATAAAAAATAAATAATATATAGAGCAACGTTAAAGTATAATTTACCTTTATTTTTGTTCCTCTTGCGCTTACGAACGACAACAATTAAAATTGTCAACAAAAGCATCGAGAAAAATGCAGTGAAAGCTCCAAAAAGTGTTCTCAGAATAAGATTAATGTACATTTGTGTCTCTTGTGCTGAAAAAAAGAAAATTTTAAATCCAATAATCGTCAACAAAAATAAGCTTATGCGTACAAAATTTTAATTTAATTAACCTTATGGTTTATCACACTTACGTGTAAGCTTACTTGTCAATATGCAGCCCATTAAAAAACCACTAATTATATAAAAATGCAGCCGATAATATTTATAAATTAAAATGATTGGAATGCATCTTATATTTTCATGTATTAATGGGTAGTAACTGCAAGTTTATGTATTCGTGTATTTGCTTTTATTACGCAGGAACACTTTCCTTTTTTTCATGTGACATATACCCCAAAACGAGTAATATAAAAAAATTAAGTCAATTCCTTCTTAGATCAACAAAGAAAAATTTTATTTTAGCTACTTTTTATTAAATAGACACACAATAAATATAAATATGTATATACATATGACAGAGTCACAACATTAAGTGGTAATTAATTTTATTAATTATCATTAAAGTATCGTATTGTCATCCAAAACAATCGTGTATATAAAATTTCAGTTCAACTGAATGCTTTAAACGTGAGAAAAAAAACCTTTTGAAGTTTTGACACAAGTCGCCATAATGGTCGCTAAGTCGCCAAAAATGATGCCAACGTGGCCGTTTTTTAACTCTTTAAATAATTAGTTTTAATCAATTAATTTTTCTTAATTATGAATAAAATTATTGTATTGTCATCCAAAATAATCACGTCTATAAAATTTCAGCTCATTTGAGGCTTTAAAATGTATTTTATTAACGATTGAAAATTCCACCAAGATAAATAAATAAATAGAGAGTGTGGGCTAATAGAGTAGAGAGGAATTGAAAAAAGAAAGAGTTTGTGTTTTGGATATATGAAACAGAAACTAATTAATTCACTAGTGTGCAACTTGGCTCGTTGAAACTAAAGGACATGATAGTTCGTACTTTGAAGACACTATTTCACAATTTGCTTCCATTTTTTTAATTAAATTTTTAAGCGATTTCCCAACGTTCTTCTCTGACGGGCGATATGACGTCACGAACAATCTGCTGATTTCAAAGTTACGAATGGGTGTTTCGATTTGTGTGAACGCTCGGTCAGAATTATTTCTGTCTTTTACACGGAGTGCTTTGTCTCCACGTTGTCTTTTTACCGTTTGTATCATTTTTTAATAGACGACTATAGAAGATGCTGAAGTATAAGCTAGATCATAATAGCAAGTACGTATAATGCTAAAGGTGGAAATGTAAGCTTCATACAGTTTTTTGAAGTATTGTAACATACGTGTAAATATATACACTGCTGGCCACCGTAAATGCAACATCAAGAAAGACAAGAGATAGCACAACAAAATTTATTTTGTAGATAACATGTTGACCAAGTATCAAACTATTAAATTTATAGACTTCTGTGAAGTGTGGTTCCTGCCAGAATCAGTAGCCAGAGTAGCCGCCATTGTTGGAGATCACCGCTGCCACACGCCTCGGCATTGATTCAAAGAGACTTTGGATGTGTTCTCGGGGTACAGCAGACCAAGCAGCTTCCACACGTTGCCAAAGTTGATCTGGCGTGGCAGCTGGGGGTGTAATCTGGGTCAATCGTTGAGCAACCATGGACCACATGTTTTCTATCGGTGAAAGATCCGGAGAGCGATCCAGCCAGGGAAGCAATTTAATCTGGTGATTGACGAAGAACTTTTGGACAATGCGTGCCACGTGTGGTCGCGTATTATCCTGTTGAAATATGGCTGTGGCCAAGCCCTGAAGGTAAGGAAGTACAACTGGCTCCAACACCTCGGAAATGTAGCACTGGCTGTTTAAAGTACCGGCAACGTGTACTAAAGTTGTGTGAGAGTAATATCCAATACTGCTCCATACCATAATACCCGGTTCAGGACCAGTGTGGCGGTGTACAACGCAGCTGTTCAGCATCCTCTCTCCACGGTGTCTCCAGACTCGAATCCGACCATTGTGGTGTTGCAGAAAGATGCGTGACTCGTCATTAAAGACAACTTCATTCCATTCTACCGCCCACATCCTTCTTTCATCGCAGCATTGTCGGCGGAGACGTCTGTGGTTCTGCGTCAAGGATAGACCAAGCAATGGAAGTCTTGCGGACAGACCACTCTGCTGTAAACGGCGTCGAATGGTACGCGCAGACACTCAGTGATGCGTTACAGACTCAATGTGTTCTGGTATAGTTCGTGATGTGACTGAACGAACCGTCACTGCAATGCGCACAATTTGCCTGTCCTCACGTGAAGTAGTGCACTGAGGGGCATGCTATCGACCACGTCGGTCCGTTGTATCCTCCTGAATCCAACGGTCACATATCCGCATTACAGTTGTTTAGTTTCGTCCAACACGACTACCTATTTCCCTGGAAGAAAATTCACAATATCGGTAGGTCACTATCCTTCCTCTTTCGAACTGGGATACTTGATCAAAAGCTGATCGCTGTTTTCTACGAGACATAACTGATCGTTTTTTGAAAAAACCACAAGAAAGACACAATTGCCGAACTTGAAATCGTCAAAACCTCCAAGCCTTAAATAGTGCTTTAAGGTGGCGCCACAGGCGCGCGTGATGTGTGTCTGCGCTGAAATTCTAATCATTTGCATATCTCACCTCCGCTAATGCATGTTGTAAATTTCATGTTATTTGCATGCTTCCTTCAGGGTGTTGCATTTGGGGTGGCCAGCAGTGTATATATATATATATATATATATATATATTCATTAGTGTATTTAATCTCCTCCTGTCTAATGGACTGCATATTGGCAACTAAGCCTTTGCATACATTGTAAGTCCCCAAATGTAAGAGCCATTTCATGGTGGCACCCACTAGTAGCGGCTCTCGCTTCTAAATGTTTCACTAGAATTTTTTTTAGTTTAAGCATTCGCCAGATGCTAAATATTACCATGATTTAATTTTGCCACTAAATTGATACTCAAGGGATCTTTTACATGCCACATAATCATACGACATACGTGCCTTCGATTTTCGCGTCAAGAAAATCTATCGACTCCCGCAGGAATAGAAGTCACAACCTTGCTCTTTTGAGCCAGGCACGCTACCGCAAGGCCACCGAGACGACTTTCTGTTATTTGTAATCTGTGTGGCATCGAATTGCAATTGTCTTTAGAATAAATCCTATAAAAAAGTATTGTTTTAAAAGTTTTATTTTCAGTGTAGCAATAGGGATTCGATGTCTGATAGGAATCGTTTTTCTTAATTAAACGTATTTTACCTTTTTCAGTAATTCGAAGCAAAAGTAATTTAATTTGACTTTTCAAGAAAGTTTCCCACTTTTGTGATTATATGCTAATATTAAAATATTATATTCAGTGTAATGCTACTTTGTATTTGTTTATTATTGGGGATACACTTTTCTTCCATATAAAACTTGCTTGCAGTAACGTTTGTTGATTGCTTAGATGCTACCCCCTACGGCTTATAATTTCTTATTTAGCTTAAGACTATTTTAATAAATAAAAATGTATATATATAAATATATTGCACATTCAAAGCTGTTCATGAGGCCGAATTGCAGTTCTTTTGAATTTATTTTTATCATATGAACACTCATTTATATATAAAAATAATTTCATTTTACACAGGGTTCTGTCCTTCTTTAAAAAAATGTATTACACTTTCTATAGTAGCTTAACTTTATATTTTTAAAACTGAAACCTTGCAAAAAAGTGACACTTGAGCTACTCATTGCAATAAAATAAATAGTTAAGAAATTACTAGTGCATGCTCAGCTACAAAAGTATAGCAGTTAAATTTTTCTTGATCAATTTTACTCAAAATATTCGTATAATCAAACCGATCAAAATAGATGCGATCATCCAAATTTCAGTAGTTTAAATGTCAAATGTTCACCCAAACTTATCTAAAATTTATGATTTCAAAAGCAAGTCAAATTAGAACCTTTTGCTATTAATGCAAACACACACACACAATTAATTATTGTTCAAATTGCCATTATACTGAAAAGCAATTGTAATCACTCGCTCAAAATAACTTTTGAATTGAAATTTTTATTAAAAAATTAAAATATTAATTTTGCTTACTTCAAAAGATATATCTACATTTCTTGATCACGTATGGTGATTTTATAATTTCTGAGACACCAGTTCTTGAAATCTTAAAAGTTCCCTTTTAACAAAACATATTTCTTAAACTATTGTATTGTGGTTGGTACAATGATAACTCATTTACATTTAGTTTAATGATTTAAAAAATAATTTGGTTAAAATATGTTTATATTTGTATCAATGAAACAATGAACATGTAAAACACACGAAAAAATAGTAACTTGTCAGAATTATTCTTATTTTAACTGTAAACTAAAAGCATGAACATTTTTTTAAATGTCTTTATCTCCAAGAACATTACCATCATTTTCACTTTTTTATATTTATTCCCACAAACTTGTTTACCATTGGAATAACGGATGCAAAATTATTTTGAAATTCCTTTTCGATACTGTGAATTATGAAAAATGTTGTTCCTAAATGTAAACTGATTATTTCAGAAACTTCCTTGAAGTTCTTAGCTTATCTTTTCAGAATGTTGAAACGGAGACCAAATGTTATTCAGTCTCAGAGTAGTAAGTTTATTTGATCTACCTAAATAAGATATGTTTTCGTCACAAGTAAAGTAATATTATCGCATTCATCCAAATAATTCAGTCTTCATATCGTGCAATTTTACTTCTTAAGTTAATACACTATTGCTTATACAGGATCCAGCATGTTAACCTCGCCTGTTCCAAAAGGCAGTTACAAACAAACAAACAAGATTCAGAGAAAAGTCTTTTATTTGTGAACTACAAATACGAGGCCATTTTACATTAATTGGTTTTAAAAGTTATGTCCCAAATGGTGTCCCGAATAGTGACAACCTGACGAATCTTTCCCCGAAAAGTGTTCTAGTTCTTTATGTCATTTCCGTTGAAATGGCAGCCACTGCCTGTATAGCCTCCTTTAGGGCTTTGCAGGGTTGTAAAACGATGTTTGAACATCCACCTTAAGTGTCCCCAAAAAAAATCAAGGGTGATAAATCAGGTGACTCCTTGAGGCCAGGCTATGTATCCTCTCAAGAGAGAAGACGTCCAGGAAACAATCCCCTCAGAATGCCCAGAGAACGCCGGGGAGTGTGAGCTGTGACTCTTTATTAAACCAGATTTCTGCCTCTGCATAGTTCCCAAGAAACTGGTTTAAATTTTGGGAGGGGGAAGGTCCAAAAATCATGTGACAGTAGCGATCTGAAGTGACCTTTCGTTATCTTCGAAAAAAAAAGGGATCGCACAAATTTCCCGAAATTTTTCTTCGACTGAAGGGAACTTTTGCCTTTTTCCCTTTTTATTTATGTATTTAAAAATTATTTTTAAAAATTTTTAAATGTTTTTTTCTAGAAAATGATCAAAGAAATTTTTCACATATTATATTCAAAATTTTAAAAATTTAAATTTTTTAAAAAAATTTAAAAAATTTTTAAAAACTTTCCTTTTGTAATTATAATTTTTAACCTGATATTTTTTTTAATATTCTTTTTTTAAAAACTTAGGGATCCATTTTTTTAATTCCCTTTTGAGTAAAAATAAAATGTATATCTTAAAAAACAACGAAAAAACTATATCTTCCATTTTAATTTTTTTTTTTAAAAAAATATTCAGTTTAAGAAAATGGACCCTAATTTTTTAAAACTTTATTTCAAAAAAACAGGAAAAAAAAAAGTGATTGGTAAATAGTTGTGGGAAAAGTAGCGTTTTGAATGCATTTAATTTTAAAAAAACAAACTGAGAAAAACCACTTTTAAAGTTTATAATTTGGAAAAAAATTAAGCACATAAACTTAAAATACCAATTTTAAGATGTTAGTTATATATTTTTTTTTTTAAAATAATTGATTTTTGTATTTTTTTAACCCATACATTTTTATAAATGATAATTTTTGGGTATTAATTGCACAAGAAAATTCAAGAAAAAAGTTGAAAAAAATTTTTTTCACAAAAAAGTTTAGTTTTTTTTCACGTAAATTAATTTAAATTTGATTTAAAACAACAGGAATAAAAACTGAAAATGGGAAAAATATAAAAATGTAATTAAAAAATTTAATGCACAATTTTCAAAGAAGAAAAATTTCATTTTGATTGCCTCGGGAAAAATTGGCTTTTTTATTTTAAATTCTTTTTATAGTTATTTTTTGCTTTATAAAATAGATTTTTTATCATAACTCTTTTTTAGCTTTTTTCAAAAAAGGGGTGTGGAATCGCCAAATTTTTTTTTCAAATGAAGTTTTTTCAACTTTTAATTTTCTGACTTGCAAAATGATATATCAATCGAAAGATAATAATACAAAGAATAAGATTAAATAAAAATTAAAAAAAAATAATAGGTCGGTCATTTTTGGTGTACCAAGTCTTCTTAACACAAGAGGATTTCAGACGCGTAATAGACAAAAACTCTCGCTCTTGAGCTTAGCAGAACTAAAATTTAGAAAGCGCCTTTCTTTTGTTGAGTAGAGATCCGCTTAGAATACTTTTGTAGAAATCGACTCCCATAAAGTATTTCGGAAGAGTTATAGATAGAAAAAAATACGTTTTTTATCTGAAAGAGCGACACACTTTGAATTTGTCAAACATATTTCTTTTGCTGAACAGATATCCATTAAGAATGGATTTTTGTTGTAATCTGCTCTTAAAAGAGGCACGAAGGCATGAAAGATTAATATGATTCTATTTTAAGAATTCATCCTATATTTTTTTAAATGAAGAATTGATAACAATAAGAATGTCTTTGAATATAATCCAAAGCTTAATGATTTAACAAAATTATAAATAGCTTTAAAAACAGTATTGATTAATGCCAAATCCCGAAATACCCAGCGAAGTGGAAGGGTATTACTAGTAGAATAATATAAACAAAATTTCGTGTCGGAAACATAACAATTATGGGTTTCTCTTGCAAGCGATCCCATTTCTTCAGCAACGTTATTTTGAAGGCAATTTAGGGAGGGGAAAGAACAACTTACACACATTTCATCCCTAAGATTTTCTTTAACATGAACTACAGAGATAAGGTCAGGAGTCTTGTTGAATAATCCATGTGTAGAATATCCCCAATTTTGAGACATTCGTTGGCCCAGTGAGCCAGAGCCAAAATAAAATTCGAACGAATTGCATTTTTGAACAGGCTCATTTTGGCTTCGGTATTTTATACCTACACCCCACAACAGATCCAGAGTTTTTGCCAAAAACATGAAAATATGTGTGGCTGTCCGACATAATTTTTTTTTATCAGATCTTAAAATTACTGCTTCCATATCAGTCTCTTCCTCGACTGTTAAAGAACTTGTAGTGGTTCCCTTATTCTCTCATAAGAATATTCGTAAAAAAATCAGGGGCTAGTTTGAATTCCGGCTAATTAATGAATAGAACGATCTCTCATTGATCTTCTCCCGTTGCCGATGTTTAATGACCCTACTAAACGGGATCTTATGTGGAAAAAGTGCAAATGTCTTGTCTTCTTGCAAACAGACATCTTATACTAGTAGCCTCTCATATTCATAACGGCGAGTAAAGTGGTGACTTAAGGTTCACGAGACTTATCGCATTTAAAGGTTGATCTTCATTGGTCGTCATGGCTTTTCGACGACTATTTTTTTTCTCTAAATAGATCCGGTATCATTGATATGTATTCATAAGTTGAACACAACGTTGAATGTTAAAATCTCTAACCATCTGTATGTAAGCCAGTGCTTCTCAAAAATTCGCCCACCCTGCAATTTTTTGTAGTAAAGCTGTCAGAACTATTCTGAAAACTCTGGAAATCTGAGTGATGAATATAATTTTCTGAGGTATATCAAATAAAAACTGAAGGGTGAAAAATTAAATTCCTTTTTTTTTGTTTTGTTTTTTTGGCTAAGCAATTTCTTAGAAAGGTAAATTCATTGATTTTATTTAGTTATACATTTACTGAAAATATGTTTTTCTCTACATAAGGTGTATGTCATTTTGTGAAATGGTTTTCGAAGTGAAACTTCTTTGGGCGCGAGAACGAATGGAAATTTGCCCAGTTTTGAGTTAGGGTGAAAACGCGAACGGAAATAATAGAGCTTGGGACACCACTTGACATGCGTCATATCCGTGAAAATGGACGATCGCCAAGGGCCTGTTGCTGCTTCGGACGAAAAGCGCTTAGGTATTAGAGACATAAAGTGGGTATCCTTACTACTCGTAACGAAGTATGGCGTATTTTCGTAGTTTTTATATAATAAACGTGCCGTTTTCAACGAATAAACGCACCCAAAATATAACCATTATATGGCTCTTCCCAGGTGTCTGGGGCATTGTGTATATGTCACTAACGTTTGCGCCACAATCACATATTGACTTCTTTGAGTGATGCATTAAGTTTATATTATTATTTTCATTTCCGTTGAATTATAATCAATTCTAGTCAGAATGCCTAGAACAAATGCAAAAAGAGGAAGAGAGCTTCGTGAAAAGAAAAAAAAAGAACTAACAGCAAGTCCAGTCGAATGGCTATATATCACCAGGTAGTCCAGTTACAGCTGTTATCACCTTCATCCATAAAGTTTTAATGCAATCATTCGATGCGATAATGATTAAAAACTGATTATCTCTTAAATGGAGACTTTAATGTTAATTTTGCATCAGAAGACGCAAAGCCCCTCATTGAATTCTTGAAACGGGCACTTTAATTTGACAATGAATACTAATTCTAGAGAAGGAGCAAGATACGGAACCACGATTGGTGCAGTTTTCTCACGTTTTCTTGATTGACTACAATCGAGGATTTTTATATCCTACTTCAGTTATCACACACCTATTGTGTCTTTCTTGGAAAATGATGATGCAGAAAATTGAATAAAAATATTATTTTCATACAATAAATGAAGTTCGAATTTTATTTGATTAAAATATGCTCTCACAGCAGTTTAAGGGGGTCACTTCACGCAGCATTTTCTCTATCTCCGTAATGTTAAAAATGACCAAGTTTAAGGAACATTTTTTAAAAATTTGTAGGCTGTAGAGCCATGAATTTTTTATATATTATTTTATAATGAGAACATTTTCAAAATTTTGATTAGTTTTTTTTAAAAAAAATCATATGTGGAGTAACACGTCAAAATTTTTAAGACGATGAAAATTCTTGTACATTTTTAATCCATAAATATTTCTTGAATAATTTTTTTGATAAAATCTCTCATTAAAATATTTCTTTGTATAGTGTTAACACATCTGCAAAATTTCAAGTTTATAAAATCAGTAGTTTTTTCAAAAATGTTCCGTTTGTGTTGAAATTTACACTTTTGAGAAATAGCGAATTAAAGTAAAAACTTACTGTTAACTAATGCATACCAAAACTATAACTTGGATTGCTGGTGTTATCTGCAAGATCATCTTCTTGTCTACATTTTAATTGTTGGTTTTTAATTCTAGCTTCTTTGGTTCATTGTAAAACTGTCTATTCTGCTTTCCTAATACATGCATTATCTATTTCTTACAATGATCGACATTTGTAAAATCCAGGGGTTGTGTTGAATGTTTAATACATCTAAAACTTTTAATTTGGTAATGAAACCTTGATTATATAAATATATAGCTTCATGTACTGTAGTTTTTAAAGTTTCCCATTGCACAAATACAGTTTTTGGAATTATACACCAAATACTATTTTCGCTTTTACTAATAGTTTGAGTTTTATCAAGCAAGCATCTAGATAAAAGTTAAAGACTAGAGACGTCTAAATACTTTTTTTATGCAATTCCTAATTGCAATAAGTAAGTCATGTTTATGCTTATATATATGTACAACCTTTCAGTATGTGTGGACATATATCTACACCACAAGTCACCTCCCATGGGGCATATAAACCGTGTTGTAGATTCAAATCTGTGGATGTGGAGAATTTATCAAAAAATATAGCCCAAACAGCTTGCCTTATGGGTGACAAGTTTCCTGAGTTGTTTTGAATAGCCAAAACATAGTATCTTTGCAATCTGTCTACTTCTGCATCTGTAAAGCCATTACGGCATCCTAGAGATGTTTTTGTCCTCAAGCTTTTTGCCTTTTAATTTTGATTTTAATGCCCTAATTCATGTTCCCCCATCATTTTCTCCATGACCAACATTCTAATTTTTCAATATTGACCTATCTTTAAGGTTTAGATTCTAAAACTGCTTTGTATGCTTTAGAGTCCCCATAGAGTCCAAATATTGTGTATATCGCAAATATTGTAATGTCTGTGAGCGATGGAAGATGCAAAAAAAAGAAGTGTACCTCTTTAACTTCTCCATATTACCCTACTATTTACAATGCAACTTGCCGAACACTCATCACTATGTACGTTGCTGTTAAAATTACATGAGCATTTCCGCTATAATATTTCAGCATCAACAACTTTCCCTGTGTCCTAACTAACTGCCGTAACAATACCATTTAGAGAAGTATGGCCCCTTTTTTTGCCAGGTACCATCGATAGCCACCGGTACATTTGGACATTCATTATTGAATGATATTGTTTCGGCAGCAGCTAATGCCATACCCACTTTGGCTACTTTCTCTGCCGCGTTATTAAATGTATGCATGGAATCATAAAACCACTTTGGTGTAAGTGACAAATTCATAACTCCGGAAAATATTTTCACAACTGCTCCTTTTTTAATAAACCTCATAGCATATAAGGTTCATATTGTTCACTTCATATAATTTTGTATCTTTTTTGATTAACTACTGTTTTAGTAAACCTGGTATTAAGAAATGTTTGAATAAGACCACAAAAGTCACAACATATTAACAATTTTGTAGCCAAATCCTGGATTTGGCGACCAAAATTAATGTGAATACCTTGGTTTTTACATTTTATTTATGTAATTAATGTTGTTTCAAAGCACAAGTTGATTGTTCGATTGTGGGGTTTTTTTGGCGCAAGAACCGATTTCGGCTATACTGCGCCAAACATTTGTTGTCTGTGATCTGGACGTGAAAAGAAAAAAAGGAGAAATGGGATGACAAGAAAGAGGGTCGAAAAAAGAGAAGGATCACTAGGGTACCCTGGGGTCGTGAAACCCGTGTTTATCAAAGACAGTAAATTCCTTGGGAAAAGGAAAAGTTCACTAGGGTACCTCGGGATTGTGACACCCGTACTCGCCTAAAGAAGGTGAGCACCTTGAGGGGTTCAAAGTACAAGAAAACAGTACAACGTCAGTCATTTCACAGAAATATTCAAAATGAATCAAAACAAGAAACACACACAAACATACTCTTTATTAAACTTACCTAACCCTTTTCTTTTAAAGCTATACTACTTATATTGAAATTGTCTGACTGTTATGAAAATTAATTTTCTCGAAATTTTGGGGTTTTTTGTACATTTTCAATTTTGTTTTGAGCATTTATTACTTAAGAGTTTTAAAAACTTTTTTTTAAACGTTTATTAATTTTTTTGAGGGAAAAAAACCTTTTTCCACTTTTCCCCCAAATGCAGAAATTAACGGGGTAAAAAATAGCACGTGGTTAAAAAATTCAAACACTACAACTATTCACTTTATTTTTTTTCTTGAATAAGTTGCTGATCAAAAAAAATTTTTTTTAATCAATTTAACTATTTGATAAGACTGAAAAGTAGCAGTGTTTTTGTTTTGATTTAAGGGGGGGGCGTTTAGCATTTTGGGTTTTGGGCGGTGTAAACCATTTAAAAAAATTTAAAAAATATTTTAATTCAGCTAGAATAAAAATTTAAAGGCATTAGAAAAAAAAAGAGGGGGTTTTTATTTTTCAATCAAAATTGAAAATCGATTTTTTGGTTTTTTGGAAGAACCCCCTCTTAATATAATTAGATCTATTCCTGTATTTGTAACGTCACCAAAGAAGTTTCATTCTATTGCGTGTTTCCCCAGTTATTTTTAGAATTTCATTTAATATTTGCGATAATTTTTTTCAACAAACGATATTTTACTTGTTTCTAATTTTAATAATTTAATAATTTAACCATAAGTAATTTTTTTTTCAAAAAAATGTTTAACCATATAAGCAAATATTACAACAGGTTGTGAAGAATTTTTGAGTTTTTATAAAAAATAAAAATAAAAATCTGATCAAAAACAAACAAATTTTAGCCTTTTTTTTTAAAAATTTGTTCACTTTTTTTTTGCTTTAACCCAAAAAGCAGAATTTTAAATATGTTTTAAAACACCTTTCATATATAAGAAGTTCCGTATAAGAACTTGTGGGTTTAGTCTATTTAAAAAGCTATTTTAATATTTAAATGAAATTTCCCTCACTTGTTCTTTTTTCCCTTAGAGAAAGGTGTCCCACAAACCCCCGAATTTTTTTCCCTTTTTGCATTGGGATGAATAAATGAGTAATACATAAGTTTTTCCGGGATAATCCATCTTTTTTAAAAAAGCGGTGTTGTGACTTCTGTTAAATTTTTTTTTAGATTCTCTTTCTTAGCAGTAGACTTAAATGAAATTCTTGGATAACCCCCATTATAACCAGGTTCACATTCAATGGAGAAGAAATGAGAAAAAAAATTGCTCAAAACGCAACTGTGTGGGGGCTTCGGGGAAAGCCTATAAAATGAAAAATAAAAGTAAAAATTATTAAAAGTAGTAGTTTTGATAAATTTAAATTTAATTTTTCCCCCAATGCGTGCATTAAGATTTTTTAAATTTTAAGATAAGGATTTGCCTAAGTTTAAGAACTAACCTTCCAAATTTATATTATTGTATTTTTTTCAGTCCATTTCATTAAAGTTTTTTAAACTGATTTTTTTATTTCTACGATTAATAAAGAAAATACAAAAAATTTTTTTGAAGGGAACAAATGAAAATATAAACATAAGTGTCGCGTAAAGGGGTTTATTGTTTTAAATTTTTTTAATTTTGAAATGCAGATTCTATTAAAAATAATTTGTAATAAAATCTACGAATGTTAAAAATAATTTAAATTGTTTTCGAGCACGGTTGAACGTTTATTAAGAATTAGACTTTTCACTTAGAAGCTTCCATAGCTGTACTAGTGTTTTAATGATGTTTTTTATAACATAGAGAGAAGCTTTCAATAGATGGGTTCGTTATACCTTAAAAAATTATTATAGCTTTGGGGGAAAAAATACATCCCTCATTTAACAAAAAAAGCTATGTCTGCTTAAAACCCAAAAAAAAGTTTTCATTTGAGCAGCTTAATGAAGTAGTATATTGGAGAACCCGCCTTATTTTAAAAAACCCTGTTTAGTTTTTAAATTTTTTAAGATGTATCAAGAAAGTTTGCAGTCTTTCATTTTCAAAAATGAGTTAAAAAAATTTTTACCAAAATAGGTAAAAATTGGTATTAACCCGGGGTAAAACCAGGTTTTTAATTAAATTCGGGAAATTTGGAAAAAATATAAGGTCCCCAGAAAGTTAAACATATCCCGAAATTTTTTAATGCCGTTTTCAATACACATTTAAGTTTGACACGTGTAAGAATGTTTTGATTATAAACTAATCCTTTATAATCAAATAATTATATAACAAATTTTTGATTATTATATAATCGTGTGTAATAAGTCAATTTCAATAAGAATAACCTCAATTTATTTGCATATTATAACACGTTGAGATAATCAAATTAAACTGTATCTTGAATCAATATTTTCTTAAAATAATTTCTTTATTTTACTTATAATATTTACGTATAATAAGTAATACACTTACTTTTACTGACTTCAATTCAAGTGGATGATTTAAATAATCGCATTCATGCTTGTAATTTTAAAGGTTTTTAATACAATTACTGCAAAATTGGCGTATAACTAACCTATAAATTCAAACTGCATTTGTCAAATTTTAGTTACATTCGCTGTATAACGCGTACCTTTTTTTTACGAAGAAATCGGCAATGTGCGTAAGCAATGCTCTTACGTTTTTAAGTCATTTATTTGATATAGTATAGCATGCGTTTGTGTGTGAAAAGTAGAATACTACTTCTAGAACTACAACTGATTGAGTTTATAAGGTATGTCATCTCTTTTAAATAAACTGTTTATGTTGAAGTCTATTTTTTATTCACATCCCTTTTTCTAAAGATATCTTTTTAATGTCCGGGGTATATAATTCATATCCATAAATTTTAATTTTATTTTTTGTTTTAAAAATGCACACCCGGATTTTACCGTATTTCAAATGCTATAAAAAGAAGGCGTATGCCACTTCCAATGAAATCTTTCAAATACAATTCCGAGCACAAAAACGTAAGACTTGATATGAATCCTCTTGTGCTGGAAATAGTTAACAGAAAAAGTGCTCCCCTGCATAACGTAACAATTTATTATAAGCAAATACCAAAGATGCAACTAAGAAAACAGTTGAAGCATGAAGAATATAAGCTTTTTATACTATTTTTTTATTTTAACCTTAGAAAATAAAGCACTTGTACTCTCAACTTTTGAAATTTCTTCGAATAATTAATACGATTTAAACATAATTTTTTGCAGTTTCAATACACTATTTAAAAAAGATCCAATATCTATTACCGAGTTTATCCTGTTATAATTATAAAGAAATTAGTTGCAATGACATGCAACAAAGGACAATCAACTTCATGAAAATTGTCAAACACAAGTGAATAGACAAACTCCATTTTATTTTCAATAATATTTTTACATTCTAAAAAAAAAGACTTATGAATGATTTCATGAAGAACTCAATATATACTCCGCCCACAAGCCTTCAATACACCATTAATGTCATCGACTATTAAGGGGTCACATACCTCTCAGAATGACGAAAATGGTTAAAAAATGGTATACAACTTTAAACCTCTATAATTTTTTTATTATTGTTTACTGGAATGTCAATTTTAGAGGAATAAGCAAATAGATATCACTTCCCTTAAATCATATCTAATAAACACATTTTTAATTGAATAATTACAAAAAATATTGGTCCACTTTTCGCAAGTGATATGCATATGCATTACGCGCAGTTTTATATATAAAAAAAGTTACCAATATTTTTGATGATATTTTTGCTCATTGTTGGAAATTGTGTTATCTTTAAATTGATGAAACATGAGACACTGATTTAAAATTTTTATTAAACTAAAAAAGTTTAAAATTTAACTTTCAAATTAAAAAAAAATGTTTGCTATTTTGTATTTGTAAAAGCAAACATTTTTCCTTAATTAAAAATTCAAACCGTTAAGTCATTTTGAGTACAGATATGGTCAGGACCTCCAGTAAAAATTTTATCAACTTCCAAGGAACGGTTTTGAAAATATCATGCGCGTAATGAAAAAAATGACGTCAAATATAAAATTCCCACAGCTTTATAAATATATATATATATTATTTGGGCTATTCAAATAATAACTAAATTTAAATTAAAACTACTGTGAAGTTTTTTTAGTCAATAAACATCCATTTATTAACATTATTATAACTAAAAGCTTACATTTTGCCAATGCAGTACAAACATCGAAATGATATCAAACGCCACGAAATAATCAAAATACAACAAAGTGATTTATTTCTTCAAATATATAAAGTTAAAAACTTTATAAATATTACATAAAAAACACAATTAATATATTTATTTACAACTACTTACTATAAATATTAAATCATTTGTGGTATAAATGCAGTGTATTACCATGTGTAACAAATTTTTCTGCACAATCACCAGCAGTCAGACCGAGTGATTGCCTAATTTTTAGTCTGCCTTGATTGCCCTAATTAAAAATGACAATTGCCTTCTTTGTGGAAAAATCAACAATCTTTCTACCACAACCCAAATTTTATAGGCATAATTTCCATATTAATGAGTTAATGGATTCATTATTATTTTGGGTTTTGCTCCCTAGACATTTTTGTAGGAGTTTATGTTGTGACAGATTATTGAATACAGGTTTTATGGCATCCATTACTGCCACTGGCAATTTATTCTTGAGTCTTAAAGTTTCCACACTGCTCATTATTAATGATTTTTACACCAAGAATTAGGACCTACAGGACAAAAACTGTGTAATGTTTCTTAGTTGCTTGAACGTAAATGGAAATGAACAGCCTAAACAGCGTTCCACATATCTGACAGGAATGTTTTATTTTGTCGGATTGCATTTCTATAACAAGTTGTAATTAAGTCGATAATTCAGTCTGCCAACCTTCCCTTTCCACCATTCAATTTCCCATCACTGAGTTTGAAGCTCATTTGTTTTAATTTTCGTATAAACGAGTTCCCATTATTTTTTTAACATGTCCAACACATTCAATTTTTGAAACTGTGATATCTTCTCCATATAGATTGCATGCAGTAATAGATGAGAACGTTTTAGAATCACCATCCTTGTTGTAAGGTGTGTATCTCACAGAACGATGACTTACTGAGCGCTACGAGCCATTCCCACAGTATCAATCATACCAGCTGGGTCATTGTGATTTTTAAACCATTTTTAACGTGAAGAATTTTCCACTTTTTGTAAGCAAGTGACCCATTTCTTCGTTTGCAAGAATCACATCCCTTACAGTAAGAAGGCATCACTTCTGCATCATCAACCTTTCCTGTGCTGTTCCCTATGACAGTGCACACACCAACACGAGAAGAATAGCCACGGGTTTTACACGCTCCATATCTTTTAATTACTATATCAGAAGAATTTGTCAAGGTCACATCTCCCAAAGTTGCACTTTGCATTGAAGTTTCTCTGCAACTTCTTTACTAAACAATTGTAGTTTGTTCATAATGTTATTGTATGATTTTTCATCAACTGGTGGAGGAAAGTCAATGACACCACAGAAAGTTGTCATTGCTACATAACCCTGTCCAATTGACCTCATCACACATACAAAAGGTCTGTTTATTTCAGGAATATTTTTCCTTTTATCAACATTTTTGAGTTTCTAAACGAACGCAAGTCACTACATTTCTTGTATTCAATCGAAAACACCCTAGACAAACCTCTAACACATTTTTCTGTTTGTGTAGTATATCTCTACCACACTTTTTGCAAGCAGCAAAGTTTTGAATGTTTATAAACATAATACTTTTATCAAACACTCTACAGCCGTCAAAACCATCATCATTTTAAATAAAAGATGAATCAACATCTTGCAACTGAATCTTTTTTCCAGATGCACTGTTGTTTAGGGATTCATGCACACCGTGTACAGCTTTACACCTCGTGTGCATATTACCAGCAAACTTCCTTTTTTCAGGACGTTTACTTGATGGCCTTTTGGAAGATTCAGACGAATTCATCATTCAAAAGTTTAAAAAAACAAATATTTTTCTCAAAACTTATTTTAGCGCGTGGTGGCGGTGCGATGTGGGATGAAAAGCAGAAACGAGCGAGCATAGACTCACGAATCACTTTATCAAAACATGGTGGAGGTTAAAGTTATATAAAGTTAGTGGAAGTAGTAGTTAATGTTCAGAACAATAATAATAATAATTGAGGCTTAGATTCAAACATTTGATTATAATTAGAATGAAAATATTAGAAAGAGAGAAACGCAGTTGTCACCGAGCAGTTGTCACGGAGTAGCCAAAATGAAAACAATATTTAAATCACCTTTTCTACTCTTTTTATTTTCTTAAAAACTTCCATTGTGTTGAAATTATCTTCACACGGTTTCTCTTAAAGCACTCAGAAAGTTTGGTTTATAAAACAGAATAATAATAAGAAAATCGATTTCTCGGAAATTTTAAAAGGTATAAGATCCCTTAATATGTTGAAAGGTATTCAGTTACCCCGGGAAATAATTATACCATATTTATATCATTCAATTACGTTCAACATATTTAAAGGATGCTCACTCCTTCAGCGAGGTAAGGATAATCTACCTTTAAGTGTTTCGAAGGATTGCTGTGTTTACGTAACCTTTAATACGATGGTTGAATTTTCTGCAATCAAGTCTCTGTTATTGAGAGAAGACTCTCAAAATTTAGCGATCCCCGAGAGCGACCAAATAACATTTGGAAATGAAAGCAGATAAGTTAGGCTCATCACGAGAGGATAATCGATATGAAAGTGCGAGTGAGATTTATACGGAGATGTTGCAGACAAAATGCTATTCAAGTTAGAATATTGAATTGCTCAGCATTAGATTTGTCACTTTATGATGTTATGAAAGAATAAGTATCGTTCACTTCAATGATTAACAAAATTCATTGCTTAAAAAGATGTAATTAGTGTTAATTGGAATAATTTAATGAAATGTATTTGATTTAATCGACGTAAAAATATTTAGGCACGATTGTACCTTTTGCTTTCATTCTTGAATAGGACAACAAGCATCAAGACAATTATTTTCTTTTGAAAATTATTATTGTGCTGTATTTTTTTCAACAATGTTGTAAACTTTAAATTACTTTTCATGCATGAGTTGCTTAACAGACATTTTTATTGTATACAAAAACTGAATTTCGATAAGTTGATTGTTTTAATACAAATTAAACACTTCAAAACAAAGTTATTTTTGAAGATTGAAAAATAAGTATGTCATATCATATATATAAACATGTCTCATTAAGATTGAAATACCTACTAAATAAAATACCTACTAAGAAAAATTTTAATCATTGAAAATAAAAATTATTTGTACTTTTAACTTTTGAAATTTTTTCGAATAAATAATTCCTTTAAAGCACATTCATTATCGTTATAAACCCCTGTGAACACATACCTATCTAAAAATTTAAGTAAAGCATCATTTTATATAATTGTAATCCTGCAGAAATAGAGCAAATAAAGAGAGAAAATTAATTTGCTATTTATTCATTTATGGAATGAGTATCATAACATCTAAATTTAATCATTTTTCAAGAGTAAATCTTGATTGAAGTTAAAAAATAACCTTTTCTATAAATGCATATTTTGAATAATAAGCTAATGATTTTATTTATTTATTTAAAGAAAACAAGAAATTTCAATGCGGTTTGCAATCTCGATTTCTTATTCGCATATTATACTTTACTGGGAAAAGAATTAAATATAAATTAAAAGTAAAAAAACATTTTTAAAAACAAGCTTTTATTTAAATGCTCTAAAAAATAAAATAAACTTTTCTTTTAAACTTTTTTTTGCTATCAACTTATAAAGTCGTTACACAATTTATGATATATAAGCTTGTCGCGAGATTTAAGTATTAGTATTTACTTAGTATGAAAATTTTAAAAATTAAAATCAATCAAATCAAGTTATTTACAGTAACCGACTACGTTTGGAACCGTTATTTTGCAAAATCGTATAAATGGATATTATTAATTATATTTAGTGTCACTTAGATTGGAACATGTATATAAAATTGTTTTAAGAATAGTATTACAATAAAAAATTATTTAAGTACAATATTTTGACAAAAAATGAACATATAATGACCCATTTTCAAAATATTCTCCTTTTGTGAAAAATGCATCCATTATAATAATATTTTGCCTGTATATAGCTCAGACCTCTGTACAGAGGCTCAACTAGAATTTTTGAAATATATAACTTGGAAGTGGTTTTATCCATGTTTTACGACAACAGAGGAAAGAAATTTTAAGAAAAAAACGCCGAAAAATATTTCAAATGGTTGTAGCTCTGAAAATAATGTGAATTTTTCACAAATAATAGTTGAGCCTCTGTACAGAGGTCTGAGCTATATACAGGCAAAATATTATTATAATAGAAGCACTTTCCACAAAAGGAGAACATTTAGAAAAAAGGTTACTCTAAATTAATTTTTTGCCGAAATATTGTATTTAAATAATTTTTTTTGTCAAAATCTCCTTAAAACAAATTTATACATGTATTCTAATTTAAATGACACTAAATATCATGAGAACTATCCATTTATGCACCTTTTTAAAACCACGGTTCCCAACTTAGTCAGATACCTTAATTTGTTTATCTACACAGGTAAATCTCGCGCGCGACAAGCTTTTATATCATAAATTGTGTAACCACTTTATAAGTTGATAGCAAAAAAAGTTTTAAAAGAAAAGTTTATTTTATTCTTTTTCGAGCATTTAAATAAAAGCTTGTTTTTAAAAAGTTTTTTTTTACTTTTAATTTATTTTTTACTTTTTAGTTATCGCTGTACAGAAGTTTCTCAGTCAGTTAATCTCATTGAACGCATTACTGTTGCAAGGTCGTTTGCCAGTTAATTTTGAAAGGTCCAGCTAACGGGTACTCAACCTTTTTTCCCGTCAGGCCACATATATATGATAAATATTTCACTCGGGTCGCAACATTAGGATAATGAAAAGAGGGGATAAAAAAACACTGTTAGACCCAAACAACATTGGACAAAGCAAAATTAATTAAAATATTAAACTCATTTTTTTTTGCTTTTAATATAATACTATATTAAAAACGAAAAACACATTTTTTTTATAAATCCGTAATTTTAAACCAATTTTTTTCATTTTTTTTGCAGAATTTGGATACTATTCTACAAACGAAAAAATATTTTCGTGCGATTATATTTAAAAATTACGAAGTTTTAAATGTTTTATTAAAAATTTAAGTATTTTTTGAAAAATCTTAAAAAAAAAAATTTAGGTATTTTATTTTTTAAATGACTGATTTTATATAAAAGAGAAAAGCCTGAACTTTTGTAGTGGAGAATATCGGTTGAATAACACGAAAAAAAAATTCATAAGGAACGATTTAGAAATCCTTTTCATGAAAACGCAGCGATTTTGACTTACTTCAGAAAAAATTGTAAAGAATAGAAAATATCATTATATTTTTAAAAAGAATTATACCGTTTGTAATATTCAAACCGAAAAAATTCTTTTAGTTAATATCTACACTATTAAAATTCGAAGGTAATCAAAGGTATGCGACTATAAGACTAAGTGTATTTCTCCCGAACCACACGGCGCAAGACTCGCCAACGGTATCAAAAGATTGGGAATGATCCAAGGAATCCCCCCGTTTTGACCATTTATGTTCTAAAAGTGCAATTAGTTAAAAGATATTAATTAAAAACTTAAAACGTATAACTATTGCCATTTTTTAAGACAGGCAACTAAGTTCCAATTTTCCGACCTCTTTTTTAGCCCAGGCGTTTTTAAAACACGATCTAATTTTTTTTTTGGAGACTCAGATAAAAAATAATTACAGAATCGGAAAGATCATTGACTTCGCCACGATACGGTATAATTTGTTTTACAAAATAATGGTATTTTCTATTTTTTACGAGTTTTTCTAAAATCAATCAAAATCGATACGTTTTTATGAAAATGATGTCTAAATCGTCCCGATTGCATTTTCTTTCACGCTAATGAAATGATATTCTACATTAATAAAATTCATGCTTTTCTCTTTCAGAATCAGTCATTTAAAAAATAAAACGTCAAAAATGTTTTTTTTACGATTTTTAAAAATATAATCCAAGTTTTATTTAAATACTTCATAATTTCTTTATTTATGAACATAATCTCATGAAATACTTTTTCTGGGTGTAGAATAATATTATCTGTAATAAACATTGAAAAAATTGCTTACGAATTACGGTTTAAAAAAATTGTGTTTTTCATTTTTTCCCTTTTTGCAAGAAATATTTAACCCTCCAAGCGGTCTGCACGTAAAATTCCGCCATTCCAGAGATGCTTTTTCTGCCTTCGTTAGTTTCAAAAGCGGCCGAGCCGCATTCTTAAAAATACGGCTCAACCGCTTTTGAGAACCCCACCTGAAAGCAAAAAAAATATGTGCGGTGCATTTTTGAAGCATCTCCAGAATGGCAAGACTTTAAGTGCAGACCGCTTAGTGGGTTAAGCATTATTTTTGTTAATTTTTTGTACAAAAATTACCATTGTTTGTAATTGACGTAAGAAGTTTGAAGGCATTAACTTAAAAATGAAGCCCAAAAAAAATTTAAAATTTAACATATAATGCAATGCGAAATTGATTATCTCTTCCTTTTATTTCAAAGGTCTTTTATTTATTTTTTTCCGAAGATTTCGTGGATTGGTCGCTTAGAGCGCTGGATTAGTAACTTTCGTACCCGGGTTCAAAACAACATCATTGCTTAGTTTTTATGATTTTTTTTTAAAAAATAATAAAATTTTATTCGCATTTATCAACTGCGCCATCAATTTTGTAATTGGAAAGATAATTTATTTCGTCACGATACAGTATGTTTTATTATTATTATTACTTACAAAACAATGATACTTTACATATTTTATGATTTTTTTTAAAATGAATCAATATCGATGCGTTTATATGAAAATGATTTTTAAAAAACTCATACTTTGATCTTTACAGTTAGTGATTTTAAAAATAAAATGTCGAAAAAACATTTTTTTTCTGAATTTCATTCGTGCAATAATTCATTACTTTTGTGCCACTATATGGCTGCACGTGTCAAGTTGCTTAAGAATCGGAGGCTCTGATAGCGAGAGAGGAAGGGGAATTTCCATGACAATATGTTATGCATTTAATAATCCTCGTGCAATGGCGAGAGGGGGAGGGGTATAAACCTGTCTGACACAGAAAAGAAGTGAAAAAATTTCGAAAAAGGGAATTTTAAGTTCAAAACTCGGTAAAAGCTAGAGCAACGCAGGGCTAAGCGGAGGTGGCGGTGAAAGTCATTTTAAAAAAGAGTATTAGAAGTACTGATTTTGTGAAGGAAAGGGAAAATTTATAAGAGTAGAGAATGACCGTACAACACCGGGCTTTGAAGCTAGTCTTTTTAACTAATTGCGATATTGGAATATAAATGGTCAAAACATGCATTGTCATCCAAACTAAACGTGTATACAAAATTTCAGCTCTCAATCGGTTAGACTTCAGCTTCAAAATTGAGTTGCAAGATTCCACCCGAACATTTTACATTGCAAGTTAAATAAAAGCTAGTAAAAATATAGCATACTATTTACGTATGTTGAGTTGAAGTATTGTAAAATATCTCGTTGTACAAATCAAATTTCAAAAATATTTTACACGGCACAAATAATAATTAGTGGCGTGGGGTATCAATCCCCGTAACTCTCGCACGCTAAGAGAGCGCTGTACCTTTTGAGCTACACTCCCGGTCGACTCCTGTGTTTTTGTAAATATTCTCACCTTAACACCTGAACAAGATCGTTACAGTAAATAGGTCAATTAAAATTGTTAGGGGAGAAACTAGAATCGAGTAAATAGATATCATAGAATATTTCAAAGTAAATAGAAATCGTTTGATAGATCTGCTTTTCTTACTGTTCCCTCTAGAACAGTAAAAATCTAACATACTTTGTACGTATGCTGAGTGGAAGTATTGTAAAATATCCCGTTGTACCACAAATCAAACGTATTTCAAAAATATTTTACACGAAGAAATAGTAATTGGAGGCGCGGGGTATAGATCCCCGTGCCTCTCGCATGCTAAGTGAGAGCTCTACCATCTGAGTTACGCCCCCTGTTTACACCTTTGTTATTGTAAATATGCTGGCCTTAACACCTGAACAAGATCGTTACAGTAACTAGGTTGATATCGGAATATAAATGGTCCAAACATGCATTGTCATCCAAACTAAACATGTATACAAAATTTCAGCTCTATCGGTTGAAGACATCAGCTTCAAAATTGAGTTGCAAGAGAGAGAGAGAGATTCCTCCCGTACAAATTACTTTAATTAATATATTTTTAACTGATTGCTATATCTGAACATAAATGATCAAAACATGCATTGTCATCCAAACTAAACGTGTATACAAAATTTCAGCTCAATCGGTTGAAGACATTAGCTTCAAAATTGAGTTGCAAGATTCCACCCGAACTTTTTACATTGCAAGTTAAATAAAAGCTTTAAAATGTAATAACTTTATTAATTATAATAAACATAGCTCTGTACTCAAAAGATAATAAACCGTATTCTCAACGTTTTAAATAAGTAAATTTGATGATTGCCAACAACTCTCAAGAGATTTTCTGAGAAACTCTAAAAGTTTTTATTAAGTTTTAATACTTATATTTGCTTCAAATTAAAACATAAGAGCCAATTATGTTAGTTTATATTCTTACTGATTTTTTTTTAAAAAATGGATTTATTTAAAAGATATGGAATTAGCAAAAATTTGCATAAAATTTGCCTGATTGAGCATTTAAAGGGATAACCTTATTCTTGGAAACGATAATAAGCACAACTAAACTGGATAAATTATATTATATGTGCCTTCTTTCAAAAGTTAATAATAAAGTTTATGAATTAAAAATGAATGGTACTTTGTTAAGTGTTTTCAAATTTTTATGATATTTACTTTTTTTATTTTTGCATTATTGGCAATAATTCAAATAATTTTTGAATATTTTATTATTTAAATTCAACATAAATATATTCAATGTAATATAGGTACAAAATGAAGTTTAGAGAGATTCAATCCAAAATTATACAAATTGACAAATTATTCCTTCTGATTAATATGCATATACAAAATTATTTTTTTTTCACAACGCGGGAGTGGCAGCTCCGAAACTATAGAATAAGTATGGAAAATTTCAGTTGAATGATGACTGCTCAGCGTATTAAAAAACTGCAAGCATTATTACATCCCAATCATTAATTTAGCTTGGAAATTTTAAGTTTGTTGAGTACCAGAATATTTGACCCTAGTGACTTTTATTTTTATTACATGTAATAAAAAGGCGTGTGCATTTTTTAAAAAATTATTTGGTCTTAATAAAGTAAAATATTTTAAAAAATTTAAAAAATTCTTACGCTTGATGGTTTTGTTTGGTACTCAGCTTATGTATAAATGCCTTTAGTTTTTCAATGGACGGTAATATAAAACACTAACTAGAGACAGTTCTAACATAGAATAACGTTATAAAATTTCATAAAAATTTTTTGAAAATCAATTAAATTTAATAAATGCTTTATTTGATTTTTTTCATTATGTTTTCGATAGAAAGGTCGAATTTCTACTCAAGTGTTTTCTTTAAAAAATTTTAAGATCCTTTATGAATGAACATAGCAACTGAAGTTAATTTTAAATTAAAAAAAAAAAAAGATAGTATTTTGATTCAAAAAAAGAGTTTCAATTCTAACATGTTTAAATAATTTTTAATTTGACGTAATTATGCGTAAAAACATTCAAATAAAAAAATGCGTTATTTTTTATAACATTGTATCGTGTACACAAACTTATGTATACAACAGCGCAGCCAAATTTGCTCAACACAATTTGTTTACAAACAAAACATGCGAGTAATTGTCATTTTGTTCTCTTGCTATGATATCATGGAGTCATTTACGTGGCGTAAATTTGGTTGCGGTAACGTAGATACGCAAGTATCAAAACAACTACTCTAAACTTGAAGGATATAACATGTACATATCAATTTTATACTCATGAATTGTGGATAGAAAGCAACTATAAGCCTTAAAAACCATTTGTTTATGTTTTCAAATTACGTATTTTTACGTTTACAAATTATACAGATTTCTCCGAAGGTGGCAATAATCATCGTTGCCAATGTCGATGTGAGTGAATGAATATTAACGTCGCACTATTCAGCTACTCGGGGTATCTGGACATAATTTTGAGCCATGGTCAAGTGACAAGGATGGCACTTGAGCTGGTACCCCTCTCCTAACTTCCACACCATGCTAACGTTGCCAATTCCAGAGGATTATGACTAGAGGGTCTCCTGTATTGGGTCCATAAGTGGAATTAGACTAAATCTCTCTCTCAGTGATCTTGGGGTAAAAGCTGGGCATTCGAAAATATGCTTTTGTGTGAGCGGTTGGATTTTCGGATATTTTTTACACTGCACGTCAGATCTTGTTTCTTCAGGATGGATTTTCATACGTTTTCAGCGATGAGTTCTTAATCTCTTGTGATTGTGAATGATATGATTTTATTATGAGTGATTTCTAAACGGAATGGGGTAAAAGTCTAGATCTGGCTACAGCATTTGCATCAACAAGTGCGATGGTGGTACAAGGTTTACTATGGTCTGTGGCCTCTGGCTAAATAAAAACAATGAACTCCATTCCTTCGGTATTTATATGTGAAGGTATCAACTGTATCACAACGATTTTCCTTGTAATTCAGCTGCACGATTAGGAAATTTATGGAGGAAGTGATATTAGTCTCTTCGCTTATGATGGACTCTAAGGAAAATTTAGAATCTGAAAGGATTATGAATTCTTAAGTAGTATTTGTAGCTTGCGAGTCAATTATGTTTATGTTGAGGGCCTCTCTAATCGCTAAGAGCTCGCTGGTGAAATAAAAGTGTGTTCACGTTTCCTGCCTTCCGGAGGGAGAAGGAGGTTGTAAGTTTCGCCTATGCTAAGGGATTTGCTTGAGGAACCGTTGGTGTAGGCAACTGTGTGTGTGCCAGGTTCTCTTAGAAAAGCTTAACAATCGTATCAAGTTCTTTTCGTTTAAGAGCATTATATCTTCCTTTTTTGAGAAAAGATGTAGCAGGTTCAAATTAATATTTCCGGGAGGTTTTCTTGGAAAGAGTGGCTCTTGAAGGAAATCTAAGGTAGAATGTTCCAGATTGATCCGTTTCCTGATATCTCTATCATGAAAGACAGTCGAGGATCTTTAAAACCTATTTCTTGGTTATTTCTTGTTATTATTGTTTTGCCGTATATTAAAATTGATATCATTGTTGTAATATTTAAAAGCAAATGCAACTGAATTTATTCATTTTCAAGAGATATAGATGGAATTTAAAATGTTAGTTTAAATTTCTATTTAATGAAAGAGGCTATAAGTATTAAAATTCACTCTTAAGATAGAGTATAAATATATGCATCTATAATATTCAATATTAAACATTATCCATATTAACAAAGAACCAAGAAGTATACCGGAGTCCCTTTTCCGTTAAATTGCTTTTAAATAGAATATTGTGTGTCAAAATTCATATATTTTAATCACATTTGACCGATATTTACAATTTTGCTTCTTGTTAACTATTCATTTAAGAAATCCAGCACAAATTTGATATTGGCACGCTACTCTTTTTTGGCTGGTTTTTTTAATTGCATCTAATCGCTCTGTAAGGTCAGTCTATCGTTATCTTATTGTAATGTCACCCCCTCCACTTGGCAAAAATTTTACAATTCTTTAGGGGGAAGGGAGATCCGCAGCGTACCAATATTAAATTAGTTCCAGGAATTCTCATCGAAGCTAGGTTCTTAACTATTTTTGTTGTAAATATAGTTTTTTTTTATACTTACGTATTATACCATTGATGCCAATTCATCAAAGGAAAAGACATCTCCAAATGTCGTGTTCTGTAACCAATTGTGGAAACTGTTCCCGACATGTTTAAACACAATAATATATCTTTTATTTCTTGAAAACGATGTCAGTATTTGGCGAAATTGGTCTACGTTATGCTACATTTATTCTCCATGCAGTTGTTTTTAGAAAGTATTTGTATGTTTTACTGATAGTTTTTTTTACCAACGATTAATTTCGCATATTCAAAAAATGTCAAATGCTGAAACCATTGCTTTTATTCAGTACGAACATGAGTGGGAGCTGAATTATTGGCTGCATATTGCGATATTTGATGAAATTGCTCGACTTTATAACAAGGAAATGCCGTTTAACATTATGCTCTAAATGAATATGTATACATATAAATGTGTTTGCGTGTGTGTGTATTATGCATAGTTTTGCCTCCTAGTTATATTTAGTGTTCGTCTTCCTAGAAAACTGGCCTAAAGTATTAAACACTTCGGGGTTATGTTTGACCTCTCTGGGTAATAAATAAGAAGAAATCTTGTGACCGAATCTGCTTGTTTTCAGACAAATGGGTTGTAAAATGTCCTATTTCTCTTTTAGTTAATGAACCATGAAGATCCTCATTGCTCAGCAAGTTGTTCAGGGGTAAATGTTTATATCAACAATTGGAAACAGAGGGGAACGTAGTATAGCTGAAAGTAACGTCCTAAAGAGCAGTTTTACTCAATACTAATTGTCTGCTAAACAACAAAAAAATATGAAATTTATTTATAATTACATAGCACTAGTTCATTAATGCGAAAGAAATTCCTGCTTGCCAATTATTTATTTATTAATTTTTCCTTTTTCAAAATGGTGTATTGTAATATTCATAATAAGCAAACTTGTTATACTTACTTGCAGCTTGCAGTTTGAATTGACAAGGATATTCTTGAACTCCAATACTGTTTTTTCCCCAACAAGAAAGCGTTCCATAACCATAATCAGTGACTGAATAACTCAACATATGCCAACTGCTCCAGTTCTGAAGGTTTATGATACCTTGAGAATTTTCCAACGACCACAGAAATATTAAATCTTCTGGTTCTGCATATGCGTTACACGATATATTCATGATTTCTGTTTCTGTTAAAATATATGTCTCAATGCCACTTGAATTACATTTCGGTTCAACTAGAAAATAATAAAAATAAAAATATAAGTTTTCTTGCATTCAAAAGCATAATAACAAAAAGTAAAGAATATAGTTTGTGGTATATCAAATAGAAGGTGTTATTTTTATTTTTTTTCGTAAGCAGATAATAAGTTTGGTAATCAACTACATTAAAGAAAAATAATCGTGTAGTAAAAATTAAGTGAGCATGTCTATTTCTTGTATTTTCATATGAATGATTTTACACACGATTCATTTATATGTACGTGTGTGTGTATTAATAAAGGATTGTTAAGGTATCCGACTAAGTTCGGGACTGTGATTTTGCAAAAGCGTATAAATGGATAATATTTATGATATTTAGTGTCACTTAGATTTGAAGACGTATATAAAATTGTTTTAAGAATATTATTACAATAAAAAAAATTATTTAAGTGTTATAATATTTTGACAAAAAAAGAACATAAAATGACCAATTTTAAAAAAATATTCTCCTTTTAAGAAAATTGCTTCTATTATAATATTTTATCAGACCTCTGTACAGAGGCTGAACTAGAATTTTTTAAATATACAACTTAGAAGTGGATTTATCCATATTTTACTACAACAGAGAGGAGAAATTTTAAGAAAGAAACACCCCAATAATTACTTCAATTGGTAGTAACTCTAAATATATTATGTGAATTTTTCAAAAGTCCTAGTTCAGACTCTTTGGAAGTCTTTTACTTTATTTACAAAACTATTATTATTATAGAAGCATTTATAAAGGAATTTTTTAAAAAATATTATTCTAAGTTAATTTTTTTCCAAAAATTGTATTTAAATAATTTTTTCATAATTTCTTAAAAACCATTTTATACATGTATTTAAATTTAAATGACCTAATATCATGAAAA
>BMAV01027491.1:0-19339 GCA_019973955.1 Trichonephila inaurata madagascariensis | reverse complement strand
TGTTAAAAAAAAATATTTTATATATTTCCCCCGATATAAAAAATTTTCGCCCAGTGTCCCTACCCTTTAAAAATTCATTTAATAAAATAGGAACATATGGAAGTTCCGCTGGAGATATACATATCGGAGAAAGTTTAATTGGTATATCCACTGACGAGTTCTTTTGATTACTTTGAACCGCATTAACTTTCAAAACATTCAATCGTCCACTTTGCATCCTATCGCCCCGACTGAAATTCTCACTCGAACCACTATTTCTGCGGTCCCCTCTATTAAAATCATCATTTCTATCTTCCTTTCGAAATTGGTATCCCTTTTCGTTGAATCTGCGGTATCGTTCTGAAATCTATCCCTTCTGTCTAACCACTTATTACTTTGACGGCCATTCTCATAGTTACCCCAATAATCATTTCTGCCATTATTTCGTTTACGCCGAACTTCAGAATTTCTCCAGTTTCTGCGATTATCATCAACATTAGAGATCCTACGCACGTTTTGACTCTTTCTTTCCATATTATAGCTATTCTGCGAACCTCGTTTTGATTTGTAAGAATACCTCTCTTCAAATTTAGCTAATATTTCCAAAAGTTGTATCGTGTTTTGTGGATTTCGGACCTCCACACAGTCCTAAACTTGTGGTTCGAGTCTAACAAAAATGTGATGTAACAAGTCCACCTGCGACATCCTTAGTTCTAAATTTTGGTGGAGTTTTAACAAATCGTAAACAAAATCCGTTGGCTCCTGATTCCTTCCCTGCTGGGAGGCATAAAACTTCGCCTCCAAATCTTGCTTATTCCTTATAGAGGGGAATGCTTTTGATAGTTCAGCTTTTAGCTGCGCGAAATCCGTGGCGGTATCCTGCACTAACACTGATCCAAATATTTGATACCAATCTCGGGCTCTTCCCCTGAGATGACCTTTTAAATAAGCACATGCTAAATCACTAGGTATTTCTAGTAATTTTATTTGATTGTCTATGGCTTCCAGAAATTCTGTCACATTCTCCGATCCGGAAAAGCACACTTCTGGTAAAATACCAAACCCACTCGAGCTTCCTACCCCAGGGTCATATAAATTTAATTTGTTCGGCTGCAAATGTGATATGGCCGCTCTTTGGTGACCATATCTTCGATTGTCAGCGTGAATTAGAGGTGTGGGATTCTCAAAATGATCAGACATTTTAAAATTCTTAATATGACTTTATTAAGAATATAACTTAAATCTCTAATAATTTAGATAAATTTATACAAGTGAGAATCTAATAAACCAAACACACAGCGATAGTTAAACCGAATCACGTAATTTAGACCACTTTATCTAAATAATTATATTATTCGCCTACTCTCAATTCTGATAATATTAAAAGTCCTAATATCAAATAATCAGTCCTACCTTAATTTAAGCTAAGATTCTATTACGGTACTGAGATGTCTGGGCCCACGTACAATGGTATGCACCTTGTATCAATGGCTGAATATCCCGGTAACTTTATGATAGGCCGTCAATTCACACTCGTATCTGTTCCAAACATAACTTTCCCTAAATTGCCGTACTGCTTACTGAAACTTCTGTTCTTTTAAAAGCTTTCTTATTTGCATTTCATAATTGTATTTTTCTTCTTGGATTTGGGTTGGAAAAGATTTGCCATTAATCTTGTCCGTCAAAGAACCCAGAGGTTATGCTACAGAAAAGACGCATGAGCCCGTCACAAACGTCTACCTAGAGAGTGTACGCGCTAATGATTACTATTCAGATGACGTAGACCAACATTTAGTATATGAAGGTGTTCAGTTCAAAGCTTATCTAACAATAAAACAAACTGATCTAGAGTCCAATACTTGTGATATTAATTTTTCTCCATGACGTGTTTTTTACCAAATTCTGTATACCATTTTATTGGTGATTTTTTCTAACGCCTCTATATTACTAGTTGTAAAGCTTTATGTGTGTCTCTTAAAATGTTTTATATAGGAAACAAATGTAGGACAACAATGATAAATATACTAGGCTTAATTATTTATCAATTCTTTCTATTAATACTGATCTCACCAAAGATTTAAAATGTGATGAGCAAATAAAAGAATTTGCCACACTTAAGTGTTGAAAATTTTTTCTGTAAATTATGTAATTGTTTATAACAGGGATTGCGAAACAGTGGCACGCGGACCATCAATGGCACACAACACAATATTTTGGGCACGCCACCGATCAAAATAGTTTTGATTTTAGTCCAAAATAACTGAGATAACTATGAAGTAATCCTCATGAAGGATCTCATTCGTGCTTTTGACGCTAAACTGCATGTTTTCATAAACGATATTATTACTAGAAACTACAAGTACTTCCAAAATTTGAAAAAAGTATAAAATATTTAGAAATACATGAGAAACCAGACGAAGAAAAAGTTATAGAAGAATTTATTTCCGTAATTGGTTTATTCATCAAAGAATATTCAGTGAGATGTTCTCAGTTCAAATAATTATCGGAAACACTCAAGTTTATTATGTACCCTGATTGACTTTATTTGATAAACTAAACTTGTGTCCCAGTTCTACTGGTTGGAAATTGATGAATTTTTGATTTGCGACTAAGTGATTTTCAGTACATCTGAATACGGATTCAAAAATTTATTCAGTTGGAATTTATGTATAGTAAAAATGCCAGTAATGAAAGTTTGGAAACATTTAATTCAATTCCAGTCACATTTAACTGTTTGAAGAAGCTGCTTATATCCACATTTTCATCTACTTATGCCTGTATGTCATTCTTTTCAGAGATGAATAACATTAAAGATTCGCTTATAGAAACCGTTTCACTGATGATTCCAATTCAGCATGAATTCTGCTAAAAGTAACATCTTATATTCCTACTATAAGTTATTTGCCATCTATAATCTGCAACATCAAAAGTCACACTAATGTTACCTTATAATTTGAATTACACGTATAACTAAAACATTTACTACTACAGAGTGCAAAATATATTTTTTCGTAGTGAATGAAGAGATTTTTGAGTTTTTAATATTTAGCTTTATTATTTTTCCAGTAATCACAAGTCAAAATTATTTGATGGCACGTCTTTACCTCATTAAATATTTCTTGAGCAGAAAAATGGCATCAAGTTGATCCATAAAGGTTTGCTACCTCTGGTTTATAATGTATTTAGATTGAATGAAATAAATAACAAAAAAAAACCTTAAGTGTCGTATATATTTTAAATTTTTCCAGTACAAATTTTTAGAAAATGGCAAAAATTTTTAATTATTTAGAGGACCCCCAGATATTGTTAGCCCCCCCAAAGTGTCACGGTCTGGCCTCTGCTGCCCGTTGCTCTCTTGCTCTGTCAATATAAGGTTGTTTAATTCTGGTTGTGGAGGAAGCTATCATTGCCATCCAACGATGTCCCATTCGTGCATGATTGGAGAAAGTTCTGGTGATCTAGCAGGCCAATGCAAATAATGTAGACATTTTTTATAGAGCATATATGTGAGTTACAATTGGGTATGAAAGGGCATGCTATTCTTTTGGAAAACACCTCTTGAATGATGTTTATAAATGGCAGTACAGTTTGAATCACCAGACTGACGTGTACACAAGTTTGCAATCGGGGGTGTGTGAATTAACCCCGAGAGTGTTCCCGCCAATCAAATAAAATTGGTCGTGCCAGACCACAATTGTGGGGTATAGCTCCAGTGCATCCAGGTGGCAGAAAGATTGTTTGTTATTCTGACCTGGCCTTCTAATCAATATACAGCCACTGCAGTGGCGTAACGTACATCCCCCGTGATGTGGATTTTCCCCAGGATCTCTAGGGCCTTATAGCCTGAATGACAGATCAAGTATGGCCCCTGTAAACCTTGACTTTCAAGGATGTACCAATAACATTACCAAGACAGAAACAGTTTTGATCGGAGAACACTCAAGCACTCCACTGATCTCTAGCGTGACATCACCGAAATCTCAGAGGCTGGGAGCTACTTCTCAAACCATTTGGATTTTGTTACTGTTCACTGTGTCACTTGGTGCCAGAAAACTTGGTTACTTCTATTGCTGATGCAATTCCAGCCATGTGGTGAATACTGAGGATGGAAGAACGATTTATTTCCTATTGTACTACCTTGTTCAAACTCAGCGAACTGTTGATAATGGCTTCTTCGTCTTCTTAAAATCATTCTGGACTAACATCAACTCACTACATCAAATCTCAAAGATAAATAACGAACTTTATAGTATATATTTAAAGTACACACATCCTCCACATCCTCTTTTGTACCTAACGAGAAATTTGAATCAAAGATTTTTCCGATGTGGATTTTGTGATGGGATATTTATTTCCATCAGTGAATTTTACCAATGAAATTAAATGAAATAAAATGAAGTTACGGGATGAAAAAATATTTCTAGTTTAAAGCAAACTGTTTCAAGTTAGTTAAATTTAAGCCTCAATAGCAAGATGAAGGTTAATAGAAGCGGTCCTTGCTGAAATCCGTGATACAAATGAGGGAAAAAAAAGATCACAATACTAATGGAATATAAATGGAAAAATATTAAACTTCCCTAATGACCATGATTGAGACCTGGTGAATAAATGCTACCTAGTTGAAATCATTGCAGCAATAAGTTGAGTGTGAATATCAACTCACTTCCAAAAAGTTAAGCACACGAAGATGTAAAATGCAAAATCAACAAATACTATTTTGATTGATACAAAATTTATTGTAAAGTAGCATATATATTTATACATAAAAACAAAATCAATAATTAAACACAGAAATGAAAACAATATTAATTTTTATAAGTTATAAGATAATGTCATGTATTGGAGACTTAAACAGAATTATGTATAAAGTATCAATAAACAGCATAAAATGTGTAAAAAAGGACATTAATATTAGGTATGTGATCCCCCTCATCTGTATGTAAAAGTTTACACCTTCTGACCACGCTTCACCAATAAGTGGATCAACCACCGCAGAATTAAGCACCGCCATTCTTCTTTGTAGAGGAGTCGCTCAATAAGAGTGGCTGGAGGTGAAACGTGAAGATACAGCATGGGCCGAGGAAGCATCCCAAAGATTTTCAATGGGATTAAGGTCGGGCGAATATGCTGACCATCGTGCCTACGCGCAACAACCTCTTCACTCTCCAGGTAGTCATCGACGATGCCGCCTCTATGGGGACGTGCGTTATCATTCACAGTTAGCAGTAGGGTCAACTGCTGCAGCGTACAATCTCACAATGGGCTGTCCTAGGACTTCATCTCGATACAGGACAAAGCCGTCACAGAACCCCGTTTTTCTAAAGATGTGCAGGTCGGTGCGGTATCCTTAATGAAATCCCCTGCCCACACCATAATGCTTCTTGCCCGGAATACTTGATGTCTGGTGATGTTTTTGGGCTGATTGGGTGCGTTCCTTGTTTGGCTTACATCCTTATATGCTGTCATCTGGCCCAGAGCAGTGTCTTGACTCATCAGTAAATCTGACATTGCCCCCAGTCAGACACACACAGTCCAGTTGCCATATTCCCTATAACACCCCTTTTTGACCGTTCCACTCTTGATTGGACGGATAGAGGAACACAAGTCGAGGTTCCCGCATACAATCCATTCATATGTAATCTCAAGTGCCAGTAGCTGCAGATATAGCCTTACCAATGGTCGCTGCGTAACCATAGATGTCACACGTCTGGAGGTCGCTCTGCGATTCCCTTGTCTACAATAGCAATATATCGATCTTCCGCGGGGTTGTAACCTAAGGACCACCTACGCCTCGGACAACTGTCTGTATGGTTTGGAATTGTTTCCATAAAAGTGAAATTACAGAATGATGAATGCCGAGGAAAAGAGCAACATGTGTGATCGACAGTCCTGCTTCCCTTCACGTTTCCCCACAGCACGCCTGGGGTGCTCAAATCTTCCATTCTTTTCTGGAAGTCATAGAAACACTTATGTCTTGAAAACAAACTGTACGAAAGTTTTAAAACACCTTCTATCAAAGCACTTACAATCAACTTCTGTAACCTTTCATAAAGCTGGCTTCTTATAAGACTGCCCTTTTTGCATAATTCTTGGACAGAAAGCATCGATTGGTTTTGTTACCTAACATATTTTCTGTATTACTCTCCATCTACCTCTGCAGCGGAAATTGCATCCTCTTTTAATTCTAATTGCTTCCGAAATTAGCATTTTCTCTCCCCTGCTTAACTTTTGAAGTGAGTGTACAGCACTAAGAGGATCTTAGCGTTCTTAAATTTAGAAAATTCTATTCAAAAATTTCAGAAATGAAATTGGAAAAATGGAACAAGGAGCAACTTCGATGTATCAGCCTCGTTTGAAGTAGCTCGCAGGTAGTAAAAGAAAACAAAAAATTTTTGGTGAAAAGTAAAGAAATTGGCTATGAATTTTGAAAGAAGGAAAATTTCACTGTGAATTCATTTTATGTCGTATACGACAGGTCAAGAGCAGAACTATTCCGAGGAGCTGAGATTTATCAAACTGTTATAGAATACTTTATTGTATTTTGACAAGATATTATATCCTGGGAAACCCAGTGACTGAGTGGTTAGTGTGCATCACGCTTCCATCGCCATAGATCCGGAGGATCAAACCGCAGGGCAAGGTTGACTCAACCTTCTTCATGTGTCTTTTTAGTGGATCGATAAATGCTACCTCTCGCGCCTGCTTGGGAGCTAATACTTTCGCGTCGGACTGACCACCAGACCAGAACAGCTGTTCATGCACCTCAAGGCCCAAGGGGTGGTGTGACATTCTGAGCTGGGCACAGTAGGCTCTGGCCCCTGCTGGGCTGTCGCGCCATTGGAGTTAGTTAGATTATATCCTGAAACTAATATTGAAGAAAGCTACACAAAATTAAAGGAAAGTCCTACAAACACGCGATATTGAATCTTTTTAATTTTTATTTCTAATGGGCTGTGGATTGGTGTTTTACCATTGCAAACCTAGTACATTCCCCGGAAGGCTGGTATCTCTTTTAATCCCGCAGCAGTGGATATCATTCGTCACAAGTAATTTGACTCCCAGTTTCCTCCCTCAGAGGGAGTGCGCGCGCACCTGAGTTCTGACGATGCGAACCTGTACTTTGATTTAATTTGCTGAGTATTCCCGCCAAATAGACACTCTAGGATCTTTACACGCCTTATATAATTTTACGACATGGTCGCTGCCGATTTTCGTATCATGAAAAATCCACCGACTTGAGCTGATCGAACCCACAACCCTTGGGTGCAAAAGGCCCGCAACAAACCAACCACGCCACCTTGGAACAAGCAAGAAATGAAAAGTTAAGAAAACAAAGATACAATTGAGCTTCGAGATGTAGGAGAAATCCTATTGTAGAAAATGTTTGAAAATGTTTTTAACAATAACGATATCGAATGCATCAGTGATTATCTTTTTCAGTTTTAAAACGTGTTAAAAAATAATTTAAGAAGTAGTATGAGAAAAGACAAATTGAACAACATGACTCATCATCTATACATGAAAGAGTAAAAAATGTTTTGGACAAAAATAGATATGGTAAAATACTCGATGAATTTTGCTAAAATAGAAATAAAGCTGTATAACAAAACTAAGCTCTCAAGTAAGGTTTTTAATTTTTTTTTACATACAGTCAAGATTTTTCTTTAGCCGATGAGTTTTATTATTAGCAATACATTTTATTTTGAGAATTTAAAGTAAGCAAATCTTTTTACTATTTTAGTTTTTCGACTCTTAGGCCCATGGGCCTCAAGCCTTTTACCGTCAGGGGCCTCCAACTACCTTAATCCGCCTCTGGGTTCCACGATGACGGGAAAATCGAATAGTTTTAAAGCCGTTTTCAGCTGACATTTTGATCAGATTGCATTTGGGTTCCTAAAAAGTATTTAATGTCAAAAGGTCCTTTTCTTTGTATGTTAGTTAAGACCTTAGAAAATGTGACGCCTCGCGTCTTCGATTAACATAACTCCTATGTTCTTGATTACGATTAATGGCAAAACCTTTCCAACCCAATACCAAGAAGAGAAACGATCGAATATGTAAATGAGATATACTATAAAAGGATAGCGCGGGCAAACCTAGCACAGCATAGATAGCATAGCGTAGCAGGCTCAGAGATTGTAGTGTGGAATCATTCCTGGATCAATAGTCCTTAATAATGTGAAATCTTACGACTTTCAAGAATGTAGGGCAGTCAAGAATTAGCTGCATTGGTGGATCAAGAATCTTCAAATATAAAAGTTATAGATTATAGCCTCTTCTAGGTCAAGGACCAGACTGAAAAGGTAATATTAGATATAAGTAATTAGATAAACAGGATTATTTAGGATAATTGAGATAAAGATCTAGCGGCTATGTGATCTGGACTTAAATACGATTTTACTTTGGGGCTCGACTCCTCACTTTTACTCACAATTGTCAAAAATTAGAATTTAAGTATTATAAGTCACTCTTAATAAAAGTTGTATTAAGACTTATGTCTCATCATTTTGATAATCCCACACCTCTAGCTTACGCGGAACCGGTAAGACACATGGTCATCACAGGATGGCAATAAACTTCAATGGCGCCCGAACGTAGTTAATTCTAAGTTAGGTAATGTAGGTGGAAATAGACAATTCTACCCGAAATGTACTTTTCAGGGTCGAGAATGCTGCAGAGTTCAGTCGGAGTGCATCGACAATAATATTCAGTTACTGGAAATCCTGGGCAATCTGTCATGTGCTTACTACTTAAAAAGTCATCTCAGGAAGGGCTCAAGATTGGTATTCGATATTTGGTTCGCTGCCAGTACAAAATACAGCCACGTGGGATCTTTTGCGCAGCTCAAAGCTGAATTAGCGAAGGCTTCTTCCCTGCGATCAAAAATAAAAAAAGAACTACAGTCGGAGTTTTATGCATCATTGTACAACAGGGAAGAAATCAGGAGGCGACTGATTTTGTATATATAGATTATTAAAAATAGAGAGAAGTTTAGCATTAGGAATGTCCCAAGCAGACTTAGTGGATCATATTTTAGTTCGACTCCGAACCACAGGTACAGGACTACGTGGAAGTTAGAAATCCACAAAATAGATGATACAACTTTTAGAAGTCCTGGCTAAATTCGAAGAGAGATATTCTGGGTGCAAATCGCCAAAGGGGTTATCAGAACCATAATGTGAAAAGACGAAGTCAAATAAGTATAGGATGCCTAATTTTGAAGCTAATGGTAGAAAACTGGAGGAATTCGGAAATAAGGAGTAGACCAAATAACAGAAATGAGTTTTTTGGCTTTAAAATAGCCAGTCAAAATAATAGAGGTTCGAGAGGAATAGATTTAATAATAATGATCAAAGATTTAGCAATAGGGTTACTCATTTCGAAATGAGCGAAAATGATAATTTTAATAGAGGGACCGAAATAAGGGTTCGAGTGATAATTTCAATCGAAAGGATAGGACGCAAAGGGGACGATTAAATATTGTAAATAAGCAACATCAACCTCAAGAGGTGTCGACAAGAGAGAGACAATTAGACTTTCTCCGATATGTATATAGCACCCGTAGAACTTCCCTACGTACCTATATTATTATTAAATAACACATTTTTGAAAGCGCTATGGACACCGGAGCAGATACAAATCTTTATATCAAAAAGAAGTATATAGAAAAATATTTTTCTTATAAACAAATAAAAATCGCGAGCCCAGGTAATAACAGCACAGTGAAATGCCAAAACAGGGGATTGTAGAATTGAAAATTAAGATCAGACAATTCGAAAGAAATTGGTCATTTCCATGTGTTGAAAAGATTTAGAATACCCATGTATTCTGGGTATCGATTTGCTAAAAGCATGTCAAAAATAGTATTAGATTTTGATCAGAAATCGTTAAAAATTCAAAAAATATACACTAAGTGAAGATAATATGTAAATAAAGTGAAATTACACGCTAATGGGTCAGAAATGAAGCTAGCTAAACATGGTGGCTACACTTTTACCGAAAACCATGGGAATAATATAATTGGTGATAAATTAATTGTGCCATAATCAAAGATTTGCAATTCTTTACTCTGCGAAACAAATTAATAGAGGTGAACAGAAAAATGACCCAGAATTAGGTCATATATATGATATTTAGAAAACCCGAAGATAACTCGGTTAATGCAACGATATGCAAATTGGTCCCACGATTTCCGTTTAATTCGCTGAAGGATTGTTATTTTATGCGAAACACGCAACGTCATTAGGGTGAAATGCGTATAAGACCTGCAAAATTTTAAGGAATGAAATAATGAGAGAAATTCTCATGACAAGCCAATAAGTGGACACGTCGGCAGATTTAAACGTATCATGTACCCGGGACGTTTGTTATTTCCCGTACATATAGAAAATTCTATTGATCAATATGTCTCTACATGCCATGTGCCAAGTTAATAACTATAAAAACGCGTTACCGTACCGGTCGGTTAAATCCAATTATATCAAATTATCCGAATGAGATAGTGACGTTAGGATTTATTAGGCCCGTATCCTATATCGAGAATAAGACGTAACCGCTATATTTTAGTAATAACCGATCATTTCCAGCAAATGGCTGAAATTATACTCCTTAAAAAGGCCTCATCTCGTATAATAAAGGATATTTTTGATAACTTTATATCGCGTTATGGAGCCCAAATAAAATTAATAAGTGATAATGGTCCCCAATTTATATCCGAGATTTTTGGAGCAATTCTATGAAAGCACAGGGGCATAAGGCATGTGAAGACTGTTGCATAATGACCACAAGCAAATCGGACTGAAAGAGTTAATCGAGATATAGTAAAATGATTGCAAATTACGTGTTAATGATCATGATACTTGGGATCAATTTACGTGAGTTTGCTTACGCTATTCGTACGGCGGTGAATGAAAAACAACGGAAAAACACCGGCTGAGTTATTTTTAGGTCGAAAATTGATTACACCATTTCAAAACTAGTTATGATATCGGAAAGCTCTTAAATTTAAAAATTCAAGATATACAGAAAGCTTTTAAAGAAGCTTAGACTAAGTACGAAAAATTAAACAACAGGAAAAGCAGGGGAGAAAAATATTATAATAGACGAAAGCGACATAAAAATAAAGGTAAATGATTGGTTTTATTAGGAAACACACCCTGTAAAGTTCAGCTGCTAACAAAAGTATAAAAAGCAAATTTAAACAACAAAAATTTGAGGGACCTTATAGTATTCCTGTGTTAGAACTTTAACAATATTGTAATATGGAAATCGAAAGATTAACAGTTAACAACGTAGATCAAATAAATAAGAATATATCGTCATAGGAAATGTGACGAGGTCGAATTAGGAACAGGTATCCTACCAGTATAAGATCAAGTCAGAAACTAGTACTGGAAAAGTACACCAAGGATTAAATGAGTCACAATATGGGAAAGAAAATCTGCGGTGAAACGTAGTGTTAGAGGCAAAAGGGATTGGTAACCAATCAAATCAATACAAAAAATACAGAGAGGACCCATAAAACAAAATCACTGGTCAGATCACTACCCAGTTCTCAGTAGGGAATGAAAATAAAAATAAAAGGCTTAAATATAACCAAGGAAATAAAAGATCAGGTATAATGGGGACAAGTGGACCACAAAGGAAGCGGCAAAAGAAAGGGTAGTACTAATAATAATAATAAAAGACAAATGTCATCTAGTACTATTTGAGATAGAAAAAGAAGGAGAGAATAACCAGTTCATTTGAAAAAGAAGTATAATCTAAGGCCACGACGGAGAACAGAAGAACCACAACCAGCCAAGAACACAATTGGGAAGGCAAGGAAAGTTGAAGACCAGGAGATTACAAGCCTTACAACAAGAAATTCCAGAACAAACAAGGAATGAAGAGTGATGACACCTCATCAAGTTGAATGTGAACGTGGGGAGACCGAATATAAAAATCAGGTTGTATTGTTTCATTTTTATGATTCTCCAAATGTAAGTAGGTCGGAAGAATTATTGCAAAGAAGGAAGTCTGGCGGTGCTTAAAAGTTATACAAGTCAAACACTCGCCAATGAGTAAGCCCACACTTTTTGGAACTTTTTGACTTGTTAAAAATTTTTTTTCTGAAGAAAGCCATTTTGTATTCACACATTTGTTTACTTCGATGTATGACTTCGTGAGATGCGAAATTCCTTTGTTATTTTGTTATAATGCTTATTGAAAATGTTTGTAATTGTATAATATGTGTATATATATATGTTGTTGTATTGTTACGCACATGAGGCAAGCATCTGGTTCAGGAAGCGGCGTAGTCAAGGCACTAACAATAATAATAAATCGATGCGCGGCTCATTGGGAGTTTTTGCTGAAACCAGATGTAGGATGGAGATATAAAAATTTACAGATATATAAATAATTTATAAAATTGATTAATATTATGGGAAATAGATACTCAAATAGTTTTCTATTTTAGGAGACTGACCCCGGAAAAATCTTGAACTTCAAAGTGTTTCCCTTTTAATTTTAAATTGGAACATAAAAAAATGGGGTGGCGCTTAGAAGACAAAATATAGATATCAGCTAAATATAGAAAAAGAACTCAGAGAGTCAATTTCTAAAAAACTTTGCTCTGCAAGACAAGCCCATGGAAATCGCGAATACTTATTAACTTGTTCTTAATTTAGTATTAATAAGATAAGTATTAAATTTTTTATATATGTTACTCTTAAGTAAATTATATATATATATACTTTTAAGTAATAGGTTAATTATGTTATTTTTCTTTCTCTAATTTTTAATTGAAACAGATAGAGAAATAATATTTAATTAAAGATTCATTTCCTTCAAGATCCATTTTTAACGTACAAATGTCTTTATAAAAAATAGCATAATCTATGTTGCTCTTTATCATATCCAATACATCTGGCATTCTCGCGAACGTTCATGTGAATCTAGGCAACCTAACAGACGTTTGCATAAAACATGTAAAAATGCTGTATTTCGTACAATTCTAGTCAGTCTTGGCCGAATCGATTAGCAACCGAATCTCTCTTGAAGTACATTTCATAATTCACGCGTTAAATGTAATTCACGGTATTAAGTATTTACGCGGCGGTGGATTAAAACAAAATCATAGATATATTTTTAAATCACAGCAAGCATTCGACGATAATAAAGCATCAACAAGTACAAAGACGAGGGCAAATTGATAGCAAGTTACGAATGGGTTAGGGATCCATTTCAAAATACTTCAGAAGGGCTCTCAACTGCCGAAAAAGAGATCTTCATAGATTTCACATTCAGTGACGAAATTAAAGGGCAATTTTGTAAAATAAATTACTCTTAGAATTCTGGATAGAGGTGGATGCTGAATTTTCTGCACTGAAAACAAAAGCATTTCGTATACTATTACCATTTTTAACATCATACCTTTGTGAATCCGGATTTTCTGCAATGGCTACTTTGAAGACAAAATATAGATCTGAGCTAAATATCAAAAAATAACTCTGAGTGTCAATTTCTAATTTTTAGCCTTCCTTTCAAAAACTTTGCTCTGCAAGACAAGCCCATGGAAGTCACTGATAATTATTAAACTTGTTCTTATACTGGCTGAAGTACCCACTCTTAACATGAGTTTTTTTTTTAAAAAATGATAATACATTATTCTTGATATAATAGTTTAAATTTGTAAGGAGAGTAAAACCAGTGCATGACAATGTATACAAAATGTAAAATGATTTATTGAAATGAATACTCATAATATAAACGGTTTTGAATGAACTGTAATTTTAAGCCTCGCAGAATTAGCATTTAGAATAAATGTTAGTAATAAAAAAGAATATAAAATTCTAATGAGTAACAATTGTGTTATTTTTTAATATTTAAAGCGAGAAAGCCCGGATCATGTTTTGCACTCGATACTAACGTTAATGGTCGCGGGGAGTGATGCACCCCAATTCTTTTTTATAATTATTTTCAATATACAAGATAAAAATCACAATTTCAGTGAATAATTTAACTAAGAGAAAATATACTTACCTATTTCAGGGATTTTTCTATTTGTCTTTCATAATTTGAGAAAATATCCATTAAAACTGAACTAAATTGTTCCAAATGTGCGTGACCTTAATAAAGGACACAAATCACAGACACTTTTTGCTAACATTACAGGAAAATTATTTGCAAGCAAAACTGTCATATTTTGTTCACGTTATTGTAATTTTAATGTCCTTTGATGATCGACAAATATCCTGTTTAACTTTTCCTTGCTTGTGTCTTTTTGACAGGGTGAAATGCATTTTACGGTATACTTATGGCTTCATATTTTCTTGATAAAGTTCTTAATGTAGCTATTGAAAATTTTCCTTTGTTTCATGTTTATTGCTTTTCTCAAATTTACTTTCGCTAACATGATTAATATGCATTATTTCAGCAAGTGTTTCCCTTGTTTGATCAGCTTCAATTTCCTTTCAGAAAGATCACAGATGCCCAATTCTTTTTTTATATTCTTCTCATTTACATTTATAAAACATAATCAGTAGTACAACATCACAATTAAAACCACTAAGTTATTCATAGGGGAAAATGCAGCATGTTCAAGAAAATATTTTTGAAAAATAGTGGTCGTGTCGGGAACTCGGTCTAAACAAGTACCTTAAGATTCTAAAAAAACGTTTGCCACTCCCAAAAAAGGAGATATGTTATCAATTTATTTTAGCTCCCATTAAGACTGTCATATTAGAGGATTCTCTGTCAAGGTCATTGGTAACAAATAAACAGTTTTCCCACACAGAAATAACGATTTTTGTATTATATGTTTCAGTATATTCATAAAAAGTAAATCTTGTCCAATTAATCCTTCAAAGTGCTCAATATACTTATCCATTTATCATAAAACTCTTTCACATCGTGAAAAAAAAAGCGCAACAGAATTATATAATTTACAACTTCCCTAAAAAAAAAGAGGGTTGCAGGTAACCCTACCATAAGTTCGAAAGCCTGCAAAAGTAATATTTTAGATTAAAAGAAACGTAATAAAAAAATCTCTCATCGTAGGATTACAGCAAAGCAAACAAAATATTTTTTATTTAGTTATAGGATCAAAGATAGCTAATGAGCGTTCAAAGTAGAATCTTTTATTTTTGATTACCTTTTTTCACCAGATGATATATATAAATCATATCAGTGTAAATCTGTATTTTTAAATTATATCAGAAAGTATTTTGTTTTTTTTCATTCAGAAAGTATTTTGTTTTTTTTCATTCCAGTAAATTAATTTTTTAACCTTTTATTTTTGATATGCTCGCGCCCCTTGAAGGGTTATCGCGCCCCCAGGTTTGTTTGAGAAACACTGACTTAGGTGCAGTTGTACAAACATTAGAACGAGGAATCTTTTCAGTTGATAGTTATTCAGATATGTAATGCATATTGTTATTAACATTCAAGTTACTCATGAGAATAGATTCTCCAAGGTGGCTGGAGTCTTTCACGGGAAATATAGATACACTATTTAAATAACTATTATATAATTCTCTTTCAAGAGTTTTGACAGGTTCATGATTGTTTGTATATGCCTATTCACTTCAACAGCAGGAGGATACATCAAACAAATCGTTGTATGACTGTCTACGCTGGTTAGATTTTAAGGCTATTATGGTATTAGTAACTATGAAACAAATATCATTATTGTTTAAATGTTTCCTAATAATCATTAATTGAAACCACACTGGATAAGGGATAAAAGTAATACAGAGTAAACTGTACAGTAATTTTTTTTATCCTAAAAAAATGCTGCTCCATCATGTTTTAATGTAAAAGATATATTTATATTACAAAATTAAATATTTGAAATACGAAATGAATAAATTTTAACGAAATATGTTCTATTCAGTATCTTATGAGCCAATTACTATGTGCCAAATGAATTTTGAAATGAAGTTTCCAAACTATAATTGCGTTTTTACAAAACTGCAGGCTACCCAAAACTGTAAATCTTTATCTCAAGAAATAGTTACTACAAAAGTCTACACATACGTTCCAGTGTGTGTGATTACATATATTGATTACGTCTGTTATTTATCAGACCACTCTGGAATATTTAACAAATTCAAGATGATAAGTTGGCTTTATTTAAAGTTTAAAGATAAAATATTGCTGTCCTTGTAAAGAAGCTAATTAAATTAAAATGGAATTTATACGAGGAAATTAGGCATAACCACTTTATGTATTTTTCACCAATACCTATTGAAACGATTAATTATTTTACTATCAGAATTTGAAGATTATCTGCTATAGTTTCAGACAGCAATTCATGCATGTACGCAAATTTGGGCTTTAAATAATTTCTCACATGGAGGCATAGCAGGATCTCTTTGAAATTAAAAGAGAAACTCATGTGGATTTTTTTTATTAATGAGAAATTGAAAATAAATTTGAAAAGTAGACAACAAGACTATTGTCTTTTTTGAAACGCATGCACTTACTGTACATGAATTGCAGGCATTTTAATTGGTCCTCATCTTCTTATTTCGCTGAATTTGAGCTCAATGTTGTAATGAATTTACTTTTTAATCGAAAGCACCCAATGTCAGGAGCATGGTAATTTAGAATGTTTTTTTAACAAAATGTGAAACTTATGTTTATAAACTTTCAATAATTTAACAAGCTTAAATTAAATATTAATTGTTATTTTTTTTCTGTAACCATGAATTAAATAATATTCTATATGTGGTTCTCATTGCACTAGGTTTTAAATTATCAAAAAGTATCTGCTTCTAAGATAAATATTGTCAATTCATGATAAATTCAATGCACTGAAGATGAATATGACAAATAAAAAAACTGAGTTGCCTACGACTTTTTTGTAATTTGTACACATCACTTAGAAAAGGGCAAATACCGGTTGATTCAAAAATAATGTGACCGATTTTAGAGCGTCATAATTTTTTATTGAATTCAGTTATTTACATGTGTGACGTCTCTCGCGTCTTTCTGATTAACATAACTCCTATGTTCTTTTACGGCCACGAAAGGCAAAACCTTTCCAACCCAATACCAAGAAGAGAAACGGATCGAAATGTAAATGAGATATACTATAAAAAAAGGGTAGCGCGGCAAACCTAGCATAGCATAATACAATGCATAGATAGATAGGTAGCAGGTCAGAGATTGTAGGGGGAAACATTCTGATCAATAGGGGACAAAGCTTGTGTGAAACTCTTTGGACCAAAAATAAGCAGTCAAGAATTAGCTGCATTGGGGGATCAAAAATCTTCATGATAAAGTTATAGATTATATTCTAGGTCAAGGGACCAGACTGGAAAAGGTAATATTAGATATAATTTTGAAAAAAAGGTTATTTGGGAAAATTGAGATAGAGAATCTAATTGGTGATCTGACTTAAATACGTGTTTTAAATTTTGGGGCTGACTCTCACTCAAATTAATAAGTGTCAAATTGAACTTAAGTTTTTGTTCCCTTTTTAAAAAAGTTGTATTAAGAATTATGTCTCATCATTTTGATAATCCCACACCCAGCTTACGGGAACCCGGGTAAACAGGGTCATCACAGGATGGCTATGTCCAATGGCCCCAAACGTTTTAATTCTGGGTTGGTAATGTAGGTGGAAATAAATTTACCTGAAATTTTTATTTTTCGGGGGTCGGAGAATGTTGGGGGTTCATTGAGTGCATCGACAAATTCATTTTACTTGAAATCCCAATTCTGTCATGTGCTTATTTAAAAAAGTCATCTCAGGAAGGGCTCAAGTTGGTATTCGATATTTTGTTGTTGTGCAAAATACGCCACGAATTTTGCGCAGCTAAAACTAATTAGCAAAGCTTTCCCCGCGATCAAAAAAAAAAAAAAAGAACAAGTCGGAGTTTTATGCACCCAAAACAGGGTAGAAATCGGATGCGACTGTTTTTTGTATATAGATTATTAAAATAAAAGGGGTTTAGCATTGGGAATGCCCCAAGCAGACTTAGTGGATCAATTTTAGTTCGACTGAACCACAGGTACGGGACCGTGGAATTTAGGAAATCCAAAAAAAATACGATACAATTTTTTAGAAGTCCTCAAATTGAAGAGAGATATTTTTGCAAATTACAAAGGGGTTATCAGAACCATAATGTGAAAGAGGGTCAAAATGGATAGGATCCCCAATTTGAAGCTAATGGTGAAACTGGGGGGAATTGAAATAAGGGGGGACCAAATAACAGAAATGAGTTTTACGAGAATACCGCAAAAAAAAGGGCAAGGGAATGATTTAATAATAATGTAAAAGATTCAGCGGGGTTACCATTTCGAAATGAAAATGATTTTTTAATAGGGGACCGTAGAAATAAGGGGGTTTAGTGATAATTTCAATCGAGGCGATAGGACCAAAGGGGGCGTTTAAAAATTGTGGTTAATGATCAACCTCAAGAGGGTTGACAAGAGAACAATTAGACTTTCTCCAATATGTATAGCACCTGGAACTTCCAAATACCTATATTTTTAAATAACAATTTTAAAGCGCTATGGGACAGGGGCAGATAAATCTTTTTTATCGGGAAAAAGTATATAGAAAAATTTTTTCTATAAACAAATAAAAAAAACGCGAGCCCCGGTAATAACAGCACAGGGTGCGAAATGCCAAAACATGGGGGTTGAGTTAAAATTCACATCAGACAATTCGAAAAGTTTGGGCATTTAGTGTTGAAAAAATTTAGAATACCCGCTGGGTATCGATTTCATAAAAACGTCAAAAATCGTATTGATTTTATCGAAATCGTTAAAAAAATTAAAAATTTCACGGTTGAAAAAAAAAAATGGGAAATTTCAGCTAATGGGTCAGAAATGAAGTTAAACATGGTGGCAACCTTTTTCCGAAAAGAGGGAATAAACAAGATAAAAATTTTTTGGACTCAAAGATTTGGTACTTACTTCGCGAAACAATTAATAGAGGAACAAAAAAAATGACCCAGAATTGGGGCATATATATAGATATTTGAAACCCGGGGAAAATAACTGTTTAAAGCAACGAAAGTAGGAATTGGTCCCCCCGATTTTCCCTTTAATTGAAGGATTGTTTTTTTTTGCGAAACACGCAACGTCATTAGGTGAAATGCGGGATACATTCCAAAATCTTTAAAAATGAAAAAAGAGGAATTTCATGACAAGCCAATAAGGGACACGTCGGGAGATTTAAAAAAGTATCATAAAAAACGGGGCGTTTGTTATTTCCCCCTACATGAGAAAATTTATTGATCAATATGCTCTACATGCCATATGTGCCAAGTTAATAACTATAAAACCCTTACCCGCTGGTCGGTTAAATCCAATTTTATCAATTTTCCGAATGAGATATGACGTTAGATTTATTTTGGGGACC
>BMAV01027490.1:0-12425 GCA_019973955.1 Trichonephila inaurata madagascariensis | reverse complement strand
CCCAAAAAAAAAAACCCCAAAAAAAACCAAACCCCAAAACCCCCCAAAACCCACACACACACACACACACACACACACACACACACACACACACACACACACACACACACACACACACACACACACACACACACACACACACACACACACACACACACACACACACACACACACACACACACACACACAAAAAATATTATTATTTTTAAAATTTTTTTTTATAAAAGGAGAACATTTCAAAAGAAGATGATTCTAGTTAATTTTTGCCAAAATATTGTATTTAAAAAAATTTTTGTCAAAATGTCCTTAAAACAATTTTATACATGTATTCTAATCTAAGTGACACTAAATATCATGAAAATTATCCATTTATGCGCTTTTTTAAAATCATGGTTCCGAACGTAGTCGGATACCTTAACTGAAAAAGTTAAATCATGACTGGACGTTTCATTGTTTGCAATAGATATTGTATTATAAATGTTCAATTGACACACAGTTGTGCATTTTATCTCCTGAATTTAAAAGTTTTATCTTTGTTTCTATACAATAAAGTTACACCCATAAATAAGTACATAATTTGATTTTTTAATCCTCTATTATCATAAAAAAGACCGATTCATTTTATAAGGCTTTATATAAACTTATGAAAATAATTAACTTAATGATTGATTCTGATAATTAAAATCTCATAATTTTTCTAGATAAATGATTGGGGGTGTCTCTATGGCATTTAACTATAGAACGGTATTTAAAATTGACATTTATGAGATTTTATTCATGTAAAAGTTTAATACATTTCTAATGCACTAATTCAGGATTGAATATTAATACATTTCAAGACAATTTTTTTCAGGGCGTAGATAATATTTTAAAAACTTTTAATAAATCGGAAATTTTATTTTTATTCTTTCCGAAAAAAAAATAAATCCCGAAACTATAGTAGAAACATCTTTTATTTTATTTTTTTTTGCTTCGAAACATTAATTTCAAGTTATAAAAATACATCATGTCATTCCATTATCGTTTCTAAAAAAAAGGCATTGCAACGCTTAATGCATATCACAAAACAAGAGCTAAAAATATTTATTTATTTTTTTTCAAAAAAAAGGAAAAAAAAAAAAATGGCGAAAAACAATCCATAACCATACCTCCCAGGTATATCTCTACCTCCCCCTAGAGGCGAAAAATAAACGATCCGAACACTTTCATCTACCTGTAAGACTACGAATCGATACTCATATTCAGGAACAAGGGGGAGTGTCCATAAAAAAAAGATGATTCTTCTTTATTAAATCCCACACCCCCGCCACTCTTTCATTTCCTGAAAATCCCATATTTAATCAAACATGTCTACAAAAGCATCTTTAGATAAGGGTATGGGCACAAAAAAAGAATGTCCTCCCCCTTCTGCTAATGAAAACAAATAACCCTCTCGATCAGGTAAAGCGCGAGCCTGCACAACGTAATGAGAACAAAAGAGGGGGTGAAAATAGCGAATGAAACACCGCGAGCTCGACATATACTTCTTGTCTGATAGACAAGATTAATGGGATCCTTATTTTTCTTTTGAGAGGTCTCTAGCACACCTGTTGCTAGCAGCTATGCCATGGAAATGCAGCTTATCGATTTCTGGTTCTAAATATTAAGCGTTCCTCTTGCCCTCTTTTTGGGTGTACTTACATTTTTTTTTACATTTTTTGAGCAGTTCTCTCTTGTTTTTTTAACGGAAGGTGATGCATTAAAGTCTGGCATCTTACGGAGGTACACATTAATGGCAGTTTCCTGCACAGACTGATAAAAAAAATCGAAAGTGTGGGTGCGATCATACACAGTTTCCGGAACATGTTGAATGTGGAGTGATCTGCAAGGCGTCTCTAGGGCCGGACCCATGCCCGGAGCTGCAAATTCTAAGGGGCATATGCATCGAATTTGAATTATATTTTTTTCCGTTGTTACAAAAACTTTTATACATTATATTTTTTGAAATATTATTGGAAGTGAATTTAATTTTTCATTTTACTTGTCTTATTTCCTTATTTTGTATTCTGCATGTTTAAGGTATCCGACTACGTTCGGAACCAGGATTTTAAAAAATCACATAAATAGATAATTTTCATGATATTTAACGTCACTTAGATTAGAATATATGTATAAAATTGTTTTAAGGACATTTTGATAAAAAAAAAATTATTTAAATACAATATTTTGGCAAAAAATTAACTTAGAATAATCTTTTTTCAAAATGTTCTTTTATAAAAAATGCCTCTAAAATAATAATATTTCGCGCGCGCGCGTGCTTATGTAAAGTAAAGACTACTCCAGAGAGTCTGAACTAGGATTTTTGAAAAATTCATATTATTTTCAGAGTTTCCACCAATTGAAATAATTATTATCGTTTTTTTCTTAAAATTGCTCCCCTCTGTTGTCGTAAGATATGGGTAAACCTACTTCTAAGTTATATATTTCAAAAATTCTAGTTGAGCCTCTGTAGAGAGGTCTGAGCTATATGCAGGCAAAATATTATTATAATAGTAGAATTTTTCACAAAAGGAAAATATTCTGAAAATGGGTCATTCTATGTTCAATTTTTGCCATAATATTGTACTTAAATAATTTTTTATTGTAATACTATTCTTAAAACAATTATATATCCTTTTTCTAATCTAAGTGACACTAGATATGATAAATATTATCCATTTATACTCTTTAACAAAATCATGGTTCTGAACGTAGTCGGATGCCTTAATGTCAGTTTTCTTTTATGTTAGAACTTTAGAGTTCGAGGCGGGAGTATATGTTCAACCATGAAATTTGGTAAGTTTACACATCATTCACTAATAACTTTCTCACCATCTCGGAGTATGGTCACAACGGACATTCGTTTTACCCATACGATGTCCGGTGTCAGCTACCCAAAAGGAGACAAGGGCAATAAGAGTTTTATATAGATATATAGAGTCACAGGAGATGCTTTATTTTAGTCTTGAGTGTAGTCACTATTAAAGTAAACATTTGTGATCCCCACCATCACTAGACTCTTTTTAGAAGAAATTGGCCTGTTGAAATGGGCAATTCTTTTTCTTACATTTTACTCGTTTGAAATAAAAATGGGTAATTATGTCCTTAATTTCGAATTTTTTTTTGTTTTTAAGACTTAAAGTAATATATATATAATTCTTCTTCTTCTTTTTCGTTCACAAGAGTTATTCAAGTTTTATAGGTGTGTATCTATGTGAATAATTTATCTTTTTAATTATAATTTTTTGCTTTCGAAAGAGGGCGGCATTTTCCATTTTTGTCCAGGGCGGCAAAATTGCTAGAGCTGGCCCTGTGGTATGCTTTCATTTTCGAACACTGCACTGTAAATGTGTTTGGTGATTGTGAGCTATCCGTTTTTATTCAGATGAGTGAATAGTTTTTCTTATATTAATACTTTTCTTGCTGTGCATGACTGTGTCACAGTTTCTTATGGAGAATTGTAATTTAAGGTATCCGAACACGATGAAATGACCAAATTTGGGCCAAGAACATATTTTTGTTTTTTGCTTTTTTGAATAATGCGATCTTTTGGCTTTACTAAACATTCTTTTATTTTTGTTTCTGCTTTACCTAGAGGTCAAGTTACAATCATTTTTAATAAATTTGAAAATTCCGGAGAAGGTGTCTTTAATCTACCAGAAATGGACATTTAAATTGCTCAGAGTTTATCATGGCGAATCTGATAACTGAAAATATTATGAATGCATTTCTATAAAATTTTTGAACCTGATGTTTTTATTATTTTCTAGAGAACGTTCTTAAATAAGTTCTTATTGTATAAATATTATTTTGAGTTATGGCCAGTTATTTAAATAATGATCTCGTAAAGGATGTTACATTTCTTATAACATTTACTCGATCAGTTCAAAATTTCTTAAATTGAAATAAAATAATAAAAAAAAATGTATCTAGATAAATGTATCTGATTTGTTTTCGTAATACTTTTACTGATTTTAAATTATTACTTTTTTCTAATTGCTTTGAAGTTTTTCAAAATATCGTTAAAATTTCACTTTAATTATGAGTTTTATAAAATTTAGATATTTTTTTAAATACTATGAAAGTCAAATATTATTATTTATTGACATAGGTTCAAAAAAGCATTATAATGTTTTAGTATGCTATTTTTTAAAAATTACTCCGAACGAGTTCGGATGCCTTAAAGGAGGAAATTCAATAATTTTATCACGTTAAACCGTGGATGAAAAACATGCAATATCGTTAGGAAATACTTAAATAGTTTAAGAGATATATTCTTTAAATCTCATTGAGACTTTTATGTCTTGTCATTTAATTTGAAGCCAGTTCATTGTATAAATTGTGTTTCCTTTTTAAAATTTCATTTCGTTAGCACATAAATTTCGAAAGTTATGTAATTATTCTTTCCAAAAATGAGCGGATAACCTTTTTTTTTATCATATTGATGCTTGTAGCGAAAAGAAATAAAAATTAAAATTATTGTGTAATTTTTATGAATACTTAATTGAACTGATACTTGCGCAATATGACCAAAAATAAAATCTGCTATATTAATTTTCGATATATATATATATTATATTACTCTTTATTTTATTTTTTTTTATATATTTCCATTTTCATGTGTTATTACTTTCAAAACTCTTATGGCGCAAAATTTTACTTTAAGAAAGTATTTTTTACCAAGTGACATTTTTATGAGGCTTCAAATTCATGGAATTGTTCTGTATGACTGCGAACACATAAAAGAACAACAACAACCTAAGGTGTGTAGATGTTATAGATTTACGTATATTTACCGAAATATGCTTTACAACGCTGATTCCGTCTTTCAGTGGTATTCTTTTTGTTTGCTTCTAAAGAATAATTTAAGGTTAGATGTTAATACTCAGCATGTCGATTGTTATTTAATTCTTATATTATTATTATTATTCGATTGTTTAAAAGATTATGGTTAGTGTTGATATTTGCATATTATCTATGTTTTCAATTATCCAGATATTTCAGTTTTGTTTCTATTACAAGGGTTTTATAAGGTTATCAATATCGAAATGTGTTGAAATTATTGAAATAAATCTCGTTTATATTATTCTTTAGATTACTTGCTACTACTCTTCGATAGATTATGCTGAAGTTACGGCCAATAACCAGTTCTCCAGCAAAGGATTTAGAGATTTACATTAATATTAAAACCTTTAATATAAAGGATTTAGTTTCTGTTGAACTTCTTTAACATAAAGGGTCAAAGAGAATATTATTTTTAAGTCTGTTACTCGTTACATCTTAAGTAAATGCGTGCGGTTATTGAAAGAAAATTTTAAATAATCGCTTGGAAAAAGTAAGAAAAGGTAGAGAGGGTTAAAATAAGATCATGAGGGGTGAAGCTGCCTCACTAAATGCGTGCAAAAGCTTGCATGTGTGTGTGATGGGGTATTTAGAGTGAAGAAAGTCTTGCAAAAGAAAACAACTAGGAATAATCAACAAAACAACAACAAAAAAAAAAAACAATTGAAAAATTTATGTAAGAAATTTCATAACTTCGTACCAAGACATTCTCATTCTTTTCAGAGCTGTGAAGTGTTATACGGGTGGTTAAGAATCGCTATAGTTCTTTTAAACCTTTATCTACCGATGGTACTTATAAATACCACTTACTTTAAAATAACATAGAATAACATTTTACGAATATTCTGACAATACTTAGCAGGAATATTCTTCTGAATCCACTCTTCCAAGATATATGGCAGCTCGGATTCTATGATGAGTATTTTAGCGGGGAAGGCGTGTAGTTTTATAGCAGAAATTGCGTTTTCAGCTGACGGCGTTTTCAGCGGATTGCAAAGATTGTCATTTGTGTCCCCAAAAAATAGTTTTTGTCAAAATTAAAGGTGTCTTATTTTTTTTGTATGTTAATGAGGACCTTAAAAATGATTTGACTCTTTATTTTAAGTGAACGGTGTATATAATTAATTTTACATAGGAATATCTTTAGTTAATTAATTAGCTCTAACGAACTAAATTTCCCAAAGTTGAGTATTTTTTTGTGTATATTCCTTAATTTTGAATGTAGTGATCCAAAAAAAAAAATTGCACGATAAAAACTTCAGTAAATCATAAAGCGGTAGATAAAGAGTTAAAAAAGGGCCTAAAGATAGAATTGTCATAAGCTGGGATTTCCTGATGGATTCATTTGGAATCTGATGAAGAAAGTGTGCAAAGAATAGACATTTATACACAATGGACCAACACATTGTGCACAAGCATTTGATTTTTCTTAAGCTATGGTATTGGGAAAGTGGGACTTATTTGAATTTTTGACATTTAAAATTCATCGTAATATTCATCGTATATATTATAAGTTTTATTTTGAGAAATTCGCACTTGCGGCTGCCACTTGTTTAGGCTCTTCAGGAGCAGAGTATGCGCTGAACCCTGCTGGATTGGCCCTGGTAATCAGTTATCACAGTAATCAAATCAAACTACGGTATGCGTTATTATTATTTTTTTTGACTTCATTGAAGTTTTGAGGCAGCAGTAGACAAGTAATTGTGGTCATGAATTCTTGACTGGTGTTGTCCAATTTTGGATTCGAGTCCTTTTGTGCCTGAAGACCCGCTAAGCAGAGAAACTGATACACGTTAAGGTATTTGACTACGTTAGGAACCGTGACTTTACAAAAGCGTATAAATGGAAAATATTTATGATATTTGGTGTCATTTGGATTAGAAAATATATAAAAAATTGTTTTAAGAATTTTGTTACAATAAAAAATGATTTAAATACAATATTTTGACAAAAAATTAACATAGAATGACCATTTTTCAAAACATTCTCCTTTTATAAAAAATGCTTCTATTATAATAATATTTTGCCTGTACATAGCTCAAACCTCTGTACAGTGGCTGAACTAGAATTTTTGAAATATATAACTTAATAGCAGATTTATCCATATTTTGCTACAACAGAGGGGAGAAATTTTATGAAAAATAAAACGCCGACAATTATTTCAACTGGCGGTAACTCTGAAAACAATGTGAATTTTTCAAAACTCCTAGTTCAGACTCTCTGGAAAAGTCTTTAATTTATATAAGCAAAATATTATTTTTATAGAAGCATTTCTTATAAAAGGAGAACGCTTTGAAAAAATGTTATTCTAAGTTAATTTTTTGCCAAAATATTGTATTTAAATAATTTTTTTTGCCATAATGTACTTAGAACATATTATACATGTATGCTAATCTAAGTGACACTGAATATCATGAAATTATCAATTTATTCACTTTTTAAAGTCACAGTATGGGAAGTAGTCGGACACCTTAAATCTGTCAAGACTCACAAAATCCTCACGGTAGTTGCCGAAGAAGTTTGTTCGTGGTTCGAATTGATGAGATCCTTCTCCCACGCGATTTTCAAAGGGCGTTGTAATAAAAATAATCATTGAATGCTTGTACTTGATTGCTGCCTTAAATATGTATTTAAATGGCTTAAAACTTGAGGATTCATTTTGAATACTTTAAATATTTAGTTAATATAATCAGAATTCACATTTCTACCCATACAATGGATATATATATATATATATATATATATATATATATATATATATATATATTCTTAACTTTGTTCATTATCGTATTTAAAACTTCCTTTATTTAGTTTATTTTTAAAAATATATTAGTGGTTTGTTTAATTGCAAAATAAATATCCAGGTGGCGCCACGGTTTTTTCCTTCTCGAATAGTCATTTCAATATTTTATGTCATTTCGCGTTGGGAGCTTATTGTGTGGAAGGTTGAATTTTCGATTTCCAGTAATTATTTTACCCGTTTTTTTTTCTATATAAAATTTTTTATTATTATTCCTCTCCTTGAGACATTCATTATTGCTATCTTTTGTTAGCTTCATTTTAATACATTATCAGGTTTTTCTTCCAAGTGTTGTATTAGGCTTAACTTTTCAACTTGGTTTTTTTCCCCCTATTATGTCGAAAATTTCTGCTGTACAGGGAATTTTGGATCCATAAAGCATTGCTATCCCTAATTCGCTGGCCTAATTCAGCGACAGCTTTAGAAATCATAATAGGCCTCCAGTTTAGTCCAAAGACTTTTTTGTATCTACATTTGTTGTGTTTGGTGAATTCCAATTTCCTCCAGCTTTGGCACTGTAGGTTCTAGTACTCCTTCACTTTTATTATATATATATATATAATTTTAAGAGATTTTGCATTTAATCATTGTATGGAAAATAAATACAATAACATAGTAATGATAGCATAAAAATGTCTAACCCCACAAGAATGTTGTTACAGAAAATACATAAAAATAATTTCGTTGTTGAATTACAAAATAACTTTGGAAAGAAATAAAAGCAATTTAATTTTCTGTGGGTATGTTGAAGATCGATCCAATTCTGTGTTTATGTAGTTTTATTATCAAAGGTGTATTTCTTGAAATTAATATTGAATTTCAAGTTATTAAAAGGAAATAACTCTAAGCATTGTTACATGTAGTATAAGAAAGTAATTAAGTTTACTCGTTAAAAACACTATGAATAAAATATTTAACAGCAGAGAAAAAAAAATAAGGTGCATGCATATAAGGAGAAAACAGATTCTTGTAAAAACTATAACATGTATTTTAAATTATTCCTTCATCTTCGCTATACTTGTTTCATTATTATTGTAAAGAAAATTTCGAATTAATCTTCGTTACAGAATATGTTTATAATGAAAATAGTGCTTTAAATTTGAAAGAATGTTAATTTTTATTAATTTGCCTCATGTTGAATTCAATTCAATTCATTATTTTGTGATATTTGAGACTTTTTGTAATATTTTTTGTTAAAATTATCTGAACATTTTATTACACTCAACATATTTAAAAACAAAAATAAAAGAAATATATTTTTTAACTATAAATTTTTGCATCCAACTCTTATCAAAGAAATAAATTTATTTAATAAAACAAACTTTACACGTCCCATGTTACAATGAAACAGTATAGTTAAGCTGATTGTATGTCATTTTTGAACGAAGTAATAATTAACTCTCTCAGTTTGTATTATATTTTACAAAAATGACATTGTTATGAGTGAGTATAAAATTTCAAATGAAAGTATGAAATTCTATTTTCTCGAAATATTAAACTACCAAGAAAAAAGTCTTCCTTTCTTTCCCTTTTTATTTTTTTTTTATTTATTTTTGCTTCAACAATTTCTTTTTGACATATATACGTGTGCCAAGTTATGAATATTTAAATTAAGCTAACAAAATGATGTGCTGTTTGTCCTCGTCTAAATTTTTGTTTTGAAAGGTTAGAAGAATAATGGTTTCGCTTCGCTTAAATCTGTCATCCATCTTATGCTTGACAGAAAAATATTTTCTTAAACGATCCCTTTTCTTCTTTGTCTACACAACTATTCATTTTTAGCGTTATTTTTTTTGGAGACTAATAATTTTTGTTTTAGAATGATGTGATTTAACAAGTGCATGTTGATGGTAATTTAAATGGGGTTTCACTTTTTAGATGTCATTGATAATTTTCTCCCAGCTTTTTGGAAAATTTTATGAACGCAGAGAAACATTTGAATTGGTATGAACATATTCAAACTTAATTAAGGTATCCGACTACGTTCGGAACTGTGATTTTAAAAAAGCGCATAAATGGATAATTTTCATGATATTTAGTGTCACTTAGATTAGACTACATGTATAAAATTATTTTAAGGATATTTTGACAAAAAAATATTTAAATACAATATTTTGCCAAAATATTAACTTAGAATAATCTATTTTCAAAATGTTCTCCTTTTGTGAAAAATGCTTCAATTAGAATAATATTTGGCCTGTATATAGCTCAGACCTCTATACAGAGGTTCAACCATGAGTTTTGAAAAATCCACATTATTTTCAGAGTTACAACCAAATGAAATAATTATCGGTGTTTTTTCTTAAAATTGCTCCCCTCTGCTGTCGTAAAATATGGAGTTATATATTCCAAAAATTCTAGTTGAGCCTCTGTAGAGACGTCTGAGCTATATACAGGAATAATATTATTATAATAGAAGCATTTTTCACAAAATAAGAACATTTTGAAAAAAAATTATTCTAAGTTCATTTTTTGCCAAAATATTGTATTTAAATAATTTTTTTGTTAAAATCTCCTTAAAACAATTGTATACATGTATTCTAACATAAGTGTCACTAAATATCATGAATATTATCCATTTATTCGCATTTGCAAAATCACGGTTCTGAACGTAGTCGGCTACCTTAAAATGATATTTTATTATTCAAGCCAATTATGAATGACTTTTACTATATCCATACATTAATTGCATATGCTTTTATGAATTTTTGTTTTAGGAACTTTGAAATTTGTATTTTCTTCCTCAAAATTTTGTGCAGCCTAATCCTCTAGGAAAAATACCTTTTCAACGTTGTATAATTGTAAAATTGCTTTTTACAAAGGAACCGTGATCTATTTTAATGAGAATTTTTATTTCAAATCGAATGAAGAGAAAAGTCAGAGACATTTTGGGGATTGTGTGGTCGTGTTGAAGCTAAAAGGTTAGAGATTTATTAGTTGAAGCTACCGGTGTTCAAGTAAAACGACCAACAAAGCGTCAATTTATCACGATTAGTATTGCTGAGGACCCATAAATCTTGATAAGTATTGAATAAATTATTATAGACATTTAAATTAGTAATTAGTCTGAAGGTTCCTCTAGATTTTGTCGAATTAAGATTATGATTTGATAGTCATAATGAAAGTGTTGGTTTTATGAATAAATATCTTTCTTTGGGTCATTATCACATCCACAGGTTTTCGACAATTTAATTGAATGATAAAAATAAGTAATATAAAAAAATTTAAGTCGATTTCTACTTAGATCCATAAAGAAAAATTTTATTTTATCTATCTTTTATTAAATAGTTGCAATTAATATAAATATGTACATATGACAGAATCACAACATTAAGTGGTAATTAATTTTTATTAATTATCATTAAAGTATCGCATTGCTATCCAAAACAATCGTGTAAATAAAACTACAGTTCAACTGAATTCTTTAAAACGTGAGGAAAAAAAACACCTTTTCCAGTTTTGAATCAAGTCACCAAAAGGGTCGATAAGTCGCCAAAAATGTGTGATGCTAACGTCGCTTTATTTGTATTTCTTTAAATAGCTAGTTTTTTTCAATTAATTTTTATTAATTATAATTTAATTATTTTATTGTCATCTAAAAAATCATGTACATAAAATTTCAGCTCAATTGAGCGCTTTAAAATGTATTTTATTAACGATCGAAAATTCCACTAAGATAAATAATATATATTAAGAATGTGAGCTAATAGTAGGAATTGAATAATTCCGAAATAGCAGAGAAGAAGAATTCTATGAAATTGCATTTTCTGCCTTCAATTAGTATTCTTAGAGTAAAAACATATGGAAAGTATTCTTAGAGGTAAAATCATATTTTACTCTACCTTTGGCAAAGAGGAAGAAACATTGCGCGAAGTTTCACCAACTACTTATTTCTGTATTGGGTTTCTATCCACGATGAGTTCGCCAAGTTAAAGATAACTAAAGGTGTGTATTAAAACGGGATCGTACTTGCCCCACAGCTTAAAATTAAAGTGTAGCAAATTTGTAGTAAAACATTATTTCAATTACCAATCCATATAATTTGATATTTGTATATCTCACAGTTGTGTTAACATGTTTTTTATAAGTATATGTAATAATTCACTTAAATTTTCTCTCGAGGGATTTTAATTCATAATGGTCTTGATTCGTCTAAGCCTTTGTGCGATAATTAATTTTTAGTCAACCCACCTAAAGGAAATTTATTATTATCTTATTTCACACACACCAACTAAAACTTCAGCGTTTTTGAGTTTTTAAATCAGGGTAACGCAATCTTGCATCCCTCACGAATATGGACCAATCAGAAAAGCCTGTAACGGAAATCAAATGATCTTAATAGTTTCCGGTTGACAATGACTATAAACAAACGAGGCCTCTGGAGCAGACAAAAGCTGTTTTTCTGAAAGCTATGTAAAACATTCATGTTAATATTATTTTAAGTGTTGTTATTTGTTTTCGGTTTGTAAGTGTTTTTTTTTTCATATATTTTTTTTTTGCATAACTAAATAAATGTGGATTTAAAAAAAATGAGTTAATTCCGTCCAACATGTCTTATAACAAGTTAAAAATGTATTAAGTTCAATCCAGTGTTTCTCAAGATTTAAATATTTGCGACCCAATTTTTAATCTTAATTTTCATCGCGCCCTCCTCTATACATTAATATTGAACTGAATTCAATAATAATATACTTTGACACTAAGGTAATATGACTTTAATTATAAACGTACAAAATTTTTGAGGGGTTTTTTTTTTTAAAATTTT